>JAHLJT010003551.1:0-19096 GCA_031308135.1 Acheta domesticus | reverse complement strand
TTTTATCCACTTTTTCCTTTACCAGCACCTCAGCTGGCGAAAAATTCGCCGTCTTCCAGAGCACAGATAACATAACTTTCTCTTTCTTGCGAAGTATTCGTAAGGCGAGAAAGTAAAAAGTGGCCATAAACATTGGTCATTATTTAAAAAATCCTAAGAAAATCCTAAATCCTATGTTGGTCCTTTCAGAGTTAGCTGAAAATCCATTGAAAATCGGAGAAAAATTCATTGAAAATCAATTATCCTCATTCAAATGAAAACTTATTTGAGCCGTAGTGGAAAGAGGAAAGCCTATTTTTTTTAATAATCTTAATAATCTCATCTTATTGAATTGATATTTTGCGTGAATTAATATATTAGATTCTTTAAGACCATTAAGTCGAAAATGTAACCACTTAAAAAGTGTTACAAGGGAGGATGAAAGTGAAGTCGTTATTTTATTACGAATATGATAGAAATGTAATTGAATGAATCGTTTTCGGTTTCTGCTTGTAAAAAATTATCAAATTTCGTCCACATTTTTGAGCTTGAGATAACATTCGAGAAGTTCAGTATATTCAATAGGTGTGTGACACTTAAGAAGTTCAAGTACCATCTAAAATAATAATTACCTTTTTCTGTTATTCAGAATACCTCAGAAAGAAAATTTATTGTTTGCTCAAATGACCATTTTAAAAATTCTTTATAAATGACAATACTAGCTACATACTTTAGCAATATTTAGTTCAAAGTAATAAACGCAAAAAAAAACACGTTCATAATACAATTCGAACTGAATCAAAAGTTTTGTATATAAAACACGAAACCTAAATAAATTTTATAATATTACTATTTATTTATTTATTTGTCAAAAAAAACAGTAAAAACTGTATATGATCCGTGGGGCAAAGAAAATTTATCTGCGCACATTTTCTTGAGGGCTCAAATTAAAAAAAAAAAAAAAAAAAAAAGAAAAAAAGGAATTAGAAAAATAATTATTTTAGAAAAATAAAGATATTTGAAAATGTTTTTTCCCGAGTTATAGAAAATCAATTTCAACTGTAAATGAACTACAAGCAAACGGAAGGTGCTCAACAAAACGTGCGCACAGTGAAGCTACAATTACGCCAGAAGCAAAACAAAGGGGCCATCTCAGCATTTGCTCAATGGATCAGGGAAACTGGACAAAACTGATCGAGATGGGGGTCATGACCCGGAAGATGAATGTAATTACTTGTTACAAGGCGTATTATAAATATTTTTAAATGTATACAATGCAAACATAAACTAATTTCATATATATCTTTGTTTTGTTACATTAAACATTATTTTTCTTTTTCACGATCAGTATAGTCTCTAATTGTATAGAAACAGTTTTGGCGAAGAAAAGATTTTACTTTTAACTAAATTTGTGTACCGACTTTAATTGTTTTATGTCATCTGGCAATGCGTTGTAAAGTAACGTACATGTATTGTATGTTGATTTCTTGTACTGGAGTGTGTACTGACACTTGATGCCACGTGATATTCTACGGCGTGTGTGTAATTATACATATCAATAATTGCATGAAAATATGTTCCCTCCGTTAAGTAGGTCATTTTTGACAAATATTACAGATTCGTAAAAAATAGACAAGGCAATGGTAGATTTCCCAGCTCAATGAAAAGTGGCTTGCAGGAATCACGTGGAAGGCATTTTTTCATTATTCGAATAATTTTCTTTTGCCAATCTGAAGGTCTGAATACTACAGGATGAGCTTCCCCAGCATATATGCCATATCTCAGGCGGGAATGCACATTTGCAAAATAAACGCAACGAGCTGCATGAAGGCTGACAGAATTTGAAAGAATTCTGAATGCATAGCACTAATGGAAACTTAATTTAGTGTTTATTTCTGTTATATGTACATTCCATTTGAGGTTTTGATTGAATGAAAGACCTAAAAATTTTGTTGCCTCAACATCAGCTAATTGCATATTGTTCATTTTCAATGAACATACGATTCCGATTGAGATGCAAAAATGCATTGAAACAGTTTTCTTCGTTAACAATTAATTTGTATTATTAAACCAATTGAAACTTCTGAAATTGTACTATTTACTACTCTTTTTTGCAAAGAACATTCGGGTCATCAGCAAACAGAACCGTTATTCCATTTTTAATAGACGAGGTGGCATATCGTTTAAATATAACAGAAAGAGGAATAGGACCTAAGATCGAACCTTGCGGGGACCCCATGCACAATTGGCAAAGAATGGAAAATAAGTATGTAATTCCTTTCTTGCCAGTATGGTATTTCTACTCTTTGAGTCCGATGTTTAAGGTAAGAAGTTATCCAATCTAGGGGCAATACCACGAATTCCATACGAAGGTAATTTGAGAGCAAGATCTTGTAGTCAATAACGCAAAAGCTTTCGAGAGATCTAAGAACATTCCAATGGGTACTTCACTTGGTCTATTGATGAAGCAACATCTTTGAGAAAAGAAAAAATGGGCAGTTTCCGAAGATTTTGATTTTTCTAAAACCGTGTTGTGAGTCTGAAAACGCTCTATTTTTCCTGAGAAATGTTTCCATTCGTAAGTAGAAAAGCCTTTCAATATTTTGAGAAAACTGACAAAAGAGAAATTGGCCGGTAAATATTGAATATCATTTTTGTCCCTTTTTTTAAAAAGTGGCTTAATTTTTGCTGTTTTTGAAAATATCTGGAAATATTCCTGTACATAAAGAAGCATTAAAATGTGAGTTAACGGATGTATAAAGGCAGGTGCACAAGTTTTAATAAACAATCCGGAAATTCATCTAAACCAGATGAATATTTATTTTTTAGTTACTGAACTATTCTGAGGATTTCGTTGGGAGAAGTTTCGGGAATAAACATCGTATCTGAAATTTTTTGGAAGTGTAAAATGTTGAATTTGTGATTTTAGTCCCATCGTGAGATCAGACGCAATTCTGAAAAGTGTTTGTTGAAGAGATTGGCAACTTTTCCGGATACTCGTTTCTCTTTCATTATCCTTTAAAATAACATTCTCTACATGGTACGAGATGATAGGTTGTATTTTTTACGATATCCCACATAGCTTTAGTTTTGTTACTAGCGCTCAAAAACGCGTCCTGACTATTTTTCATTATTTTTGCCTGAACTATATTTCTTTAAAATTCTTTTATATTCTCGGAAGTATATATGGAAACCGGGGTGATACGTATAATGTTTTAGAAATAAAGTAAAGCGTACGTTGTTTTTTTTACACGATGTTCTAATTCCTTGTGTTGATCCAAGTATTACTTTTGCTTGAAAATGTTAATTTTCTCTTTTTAAGAGGGAAAACACGCGTTAAAATGAATTGAAAGCTTGGAGAAAAATAAATTATATTTTCATTTGTGTTAACATCGTTATAAACTTCGTCCCATGATTCCTCATCAGTAGTCCGTAAATAATTTATATTACTTTAGTGAATGCTCTGCACATGGCGTGTATATTATTGTGTCAGTGTTTATGTTCTTAGTAATTGTAAGAATTTGTGCATCGTGGGTCACTGTATCCTAGATTATTCGTTATAATTTCATATGTAGTTGTGGTTTTGTTAATTATAATTTGATCTAATGCTTTTGTGATTAAGCGTATTAACTTGTTTAGAACTGCCCAATTCAGCTCAATCTCTTTTGAATTTTGATCTAGAACATTCACATACACCATAATAACATTCACCATTCACATAATAACAAAAGCGAAACTTTGTCTTAGTTTTTTGTTACCAAACGGAAGTTATTTGAAAATGAAGTATTATTGAAGCTTAGAAAGTTATTAAAAATCTTCTTTCATTAAGAAGCTAATAGATAAGGTGATTTGAGATGAAAATTTCTCATTCGAAAAAGTTAATTGATTAATACTTGCACCGTCGTGGTACACGTACGGCAAAGGACCATTTTTCTGGGGGTATCAGAAAGTAAATAAAAGTCTCAGCATCGCTAAGTAAACAAAACATCGCAACGATTTGACTACGACCTCTCTTATTGAGAATGACCCCATGAGTATCTTTTCATGAATTCGTAATTCATAGTAAACGTACTAAGTCATAATAAAAACTTTTTTCAAATATTCCGGATTTGTTCCCATCGCATCACGCGAATCCAGAAACATTTAATTCGTACCAAAACTCACTTTTAGTAATAGTTACAAATATCAATTTGTATCTATTTTACTTTCTGGCCATTACGAAGGTACTTCGTAAGAACAGAAAGTTACGTAATCGTGCGCCAGAGAAAACGAGAATTTTCGGCAGGAAAACCCATATTGCAGGGCCCTGTGTCATGAAAAAGGAATAAATCCGGTTACTAAATATAAAAAAAATCCTCTAACAAGTGGAGATAGACACAGTTCATGTTTTGTTGGCCCTTGGGGCACCGAAAAATCTATTGACAGCAAAATGTCTGACTGTTCGTCTGGGCCAACGCTAGCGCCTAAACCGCTCAGCGATTCTTCAAAACTGATATTCCCCAATCGAATTGAATGAACTCGAGGCTTCAGAAGTTCAAAACGGGGTATTTTTGATTTTTGAAGATATTTTTACATTAAACCTCAAAAACATTTTCAAATTCTCTCAAAATCAGCACCAAAATTTTGGATCAAACTTTGTCTTCGGATAGCATAAAGTACGCTTAAGGAATGATGCAGATCTCATGTTCGTTAAAATCCCAGATTTCTTGAAAATTGGGGAAGTGCAATTTTTGGGAGGAGACTTCCTACAGCTGTAATACTGAAGATAGAGATCCCCCCCCCAGCGAAATCTGTTCCTTGAAGACGGATCTTTAACCAGGATCAGGTTCAATTTTCGAAATATGAGCAGTTTTTCGTCTAATCGGTGCGAAATTTAGGCAATTAAAAAAACATTTTTTTCTCAAAAACCGCTCCAAGGTTTTCTTTAATTTTTTTCCACGTGCAGAAATAAGGCAGCTTAAAATAATGGCACATGTCTCTTTTTCGTTGAACTCTCTGGATTTTCGAGAAAAAAAATTGAAATAATGCGGAGGAAGTATTTGCTGGTGGTAGCATTAATAGTTTCTTCGTCTTCCGCTTCCAGGCACTCACCCCTGAGAGGTAGCCGCGGTCGGCGTGATGAAGCCCGCGAGGGACACGGGGGCGGCTGCAGGGCGGCGTCGCGCAGCAAGGCGCCCGCCTCCGCGCTCAGGTGCTGCGCCCACGGCCCCGCCCCCGCCCCCGCCCGCGCCGCGCCACGCGCAGCAGCGCGCGCGCGCTCGCCTCGCCACCTGCGCACACAGTGGATGCTCCACACAACACAAAATTTCTACACTCGAGTAACCAAGTTGCTCTTACACGTCTAGTACAAATCAGTATTATTGCGCCTTTGTTAAAATTCATGCACTTTCATCGTATAAATGTTATGTACAGTTACAAGCAGGGCCGGCGGTGGTTTTAAGCCCAAGTGGTCAGTGATCCTGGTGGGAGTTTCCCTACATCCCTCACCGTAAATGTATATAAAGGGAAAAATTACAAAATAGATTTTTTTCAAATTGTCTTTGTTTATCATTGTCATAAAATTTTATCACATTATTTTGTGATGCAGTTCCAATTTTGCGATGCAAAAACTGTGTCCGTATTGCATTTTTTATAAAACTCAATTAGCAATTTTTGCAAATCGATTTTGCCGAAACACATGTCGCTATAAACTTGTAAAATAGCAATTCTTTTGAAACGAATTTGCAACATAGTTAATCGCCATATAAACGTTTTGAGCGGCACTATACCGAAAAACCTCGTTCATTTCTGGAATTTGACTTATGAATATTTCTCTCATCCCAAATTCCGAGTAGGTATTTTAACCACTCTGAATTTTTTTGTGGTGTGGATTTACCTACGCACCATACCCTCCATACCCATTATCCGCCGGGCCTGATTACAAGATTCTTTGGATTTACCGACCTGCGTACAGTTACGACGAAATTTAGTTATACTTGAGTTTTTCTTTTTTTAGAGCGTGGGGGCTTGTCTTCACGATGGAATATCTCACGGTATTTCGCCTGAGATATTCCATTTGAAGACAAGCCCCAAACACAAAGAAATAAGAACCCAAATATAGGTGCATTTATGTTTGGGAATCGAACGTAACGTTGTGAATGTGAATCGAACCAGAATTCGGAAACCTTAAATGTTTTGAAAAAATGCTTCCTTCTTTCTGTTTCTCCTAAATTTCTATTAATATTAGCTAGCTCGGTTTTTCGTTTGTGTTAATTAACTGTATCATTAAACACGTTATCGCAGTGCTCAGATATCTCAGGTTTTTATTTTTACTTTCCGTATACTATAGGTACGTACGTATTCTAATATGATTAAAAGAGTGGGCCTGGAAATTCAACGATCATTAGAAGTTCTCGGCTGACAAAACCCTTTATGCGGAAATAGGAACAATGGGGATACTAATTACTAAAATTATAGCATCAATCTCCATGCTAATTACTGTAGTGCAATCATGCTTACGCTGTTACTGTCTGTATGCTATCTTCCTCGGGGCACCGTCACATTCTGTTTGTATCTCTACTCTTATTTAGTAGATTTCTTTCAAGACTGATGTGTACAATTTACAGAATTCAAAGGTTCGAGTGAGAGACCTTTGAGTAGAGGTGTTAGGTACAGAGGTACGAGTATAAAAGGTTCGAATTAGAGGGGTTCAAGTTAGGTTCGAATTAGGATGGTTCGAGTTAGAGAGGTTTCGAATTAGGATTGTTCGAGTTAGAGATGTTCGAGCTTAGAGAGGTTCGAGTGAGATAGGTTCGAGGGGGATGTTGAGTCGAGATGGAGGGTGCTGGAGTTAGAGATGTTGGAGTTAGAGATGTTGGAGTTAGAAGGATTCGAGTTACAGAATTAGGTATTATTTGTTTGATTGGTTTCGGTCATAAAGAATTCAAAAGTATCGCGCGACTATAATAAATCCGAAAGGCTTGCAAATGTGCAAAGTATACCAATTCATTTGAGGTATATAAACACACCGGAATTAATCAGTAAATCGTAAATAGAAATGTCTATGATGAAGACCACGCCCTGCGAACATCAAGTGTAGAAAACATACTGTTTGGTGTTCACTTTGATATTGCAGATGATCAGAACTTTGAATCTCGCAAGTTGTGCATTGAATTTAAAATGAATTCTGGAAAGTTCAATACTTGTGTTTTTGTGAAAAGCCAATTATTGAAAAAGAGAGATAAAAATACAATAGACTTGCTTTGGACAATTGTGGTATGTGGGATGTGGTATGTACGCCGAAATTTCACAACGCGTACATATTAGAGGTCAGGTTGCATCAAGTTGGCATTTAACATGAATCCACACACTGTGCGGAAGAAATGCAAATAATTAAAGGAGGTTGTAATTTTGTTATTTTGTTGTGAAAAATGAAATATTATATCCGGTAAAGTAAAAATACCATGTACCATGAATTTTATAATGCTTATTCGTCCCGACAATCCGGGCTTGCACACATGCGCCTTCGACTCGGAGTGTCGCTGTTCCTCCTGAAGACTGCTACCGTCACCTCACCTGTTCATCCTTTCTAGACGCTCTCATCGTTTGTCGTTGCTTCAACCAGTGGCGGACGGTGGGTTCAAAACTTGGGAGGCCCAGACAAATTCAGGCAGGAATCATAATGTGAAACTGAAAGTCAATGTCCTTTGGATTACTGGTAAACTGTTATTGGTGACATTTCAAATAAAATAATAGATTTAATATTCTCATATGTTAGGATCACTTCTTCAAGAAAAAAGGCATTTACATTAAAGATTTGATGGTGTCCACTGAAATACTGGGTCTGCCACGCAATGGTTCCCATCGCATCTACAGGCACCCATGTCTATGATTGCAACACGCCTTCACAGGAGGCGGCCAGACGCGCGCGAGCCTCCGCGCGGAAACCAACTCCAAAGCGGGACAAAAAGAACTACTCTTTTCTTATTGGTTGACGGACATTGTCATGGCAACAGGGAGGCGCGCGTCAGCTTGGGCCGCCGGTATCCTGCAGGGCACAAGCAGTTCTAGTACTTGCTGGTGCTACTTATACGTGACGCATAGAATTGCTTGCCTCCATCTTGAATTGTAACGCTGTTTGCAGCACGTGTTGCAGCAGCCAGTAAACATTTATGTCAATTTTAGACATAGTAATTCTAACAATTTTGGTTTAAAAGCATGTATCTTTTAGTGTTGCTAATCAATTTTGTGAGGAGGCCTGGCCTCTCTTGCCTCCTCTGAAAATCCACCACTGGCTTCAACGTCATGTCGTCATGCTCTATGAATGAAGCAATTAATAGAACTGAGAAGAGAGACATATTGAAATTAAAATTGTTGCATCGATACAATCGATTTTGAATTGATTATTCATGGAGCACCGAAATAATACTAAAATATTAAAATAATCATGCAATTGGGCAATTGGGGTGTATTTCCTCTCTCGGGCAAAGGTTTGAAATATATACAATTATATTATTTATGGTTACTAGTTCATTGCTGTGCGTTTACAGACCTGAAATAAAACACGTAATGGTATACTTAATACCCTTGCGGGTCTTTCTGAATCTTTATGCCCTAGGGCCTTTTGAATACTTTATGGCCCGCTCTAATACCAACACAACACACGAACACAGTTATGAATTCGATATTTAAAGTTAAGATGCGAACTTACAATAAATAAATGGCATAATTCTCAAATAAATAAAATAATTCGTTATAAACCTTATTTTGCTTCATTGATATGGAAATTTCAATTTTGGAATGTTCACGTGGAATTAATTACCATCAATCACTAGCATTTCACTGTAAACGTATCACCTTTTTAGAGACATATTTATATTTTTTCAGTAGCAGTACGAGTAGTAGTAAAAGATATATAAGACACATCGCTAATATCCTCGAAATGTTATTTTTTGGTGTTATGACATATTCTAAATAACGTTTTGACAATAGATGCTAATAACATAAAAGTACCGTTCATCAGCGCAAGTACACTGTATTCACACTGGTAAATTCAGCTACACCTTAAACAGTTTCATATGTTCTCAAAATTTTAATGGAAACCACGTCCGTAGTTTGGTTAGCTTTTGCGAGAATTTCTGCAGGAACTTTACAATGTTCTTTCATTTGTACGAACGAATCAGTCCAATAACGATTATGCAATAGAAATTAGATATACACTCTGTTTTGTTCATCTGCGTCTTATTGACAAATGACTATTACAATGCGTCTTTTCACTTTAGACGCAAGAAATATTATAAAATGTTTCGAATTCTCGTTTTATTCAGCAACGAACTAGTAAACCAAACGTTTTGTATGCACCAGGGGCGTTACTAGATTTTTGCCCCTCAGGCGACTTCCAACCCCTCGGGCCAGAGGCCCTCGGGATTGGAAGTCGCCCTCGGGCAAAAAACATCTATTATAACGCCCTTGATACATAAAAAAATCTATTAATTTTTATTATTTAGCAAATTAATATTTGTGAAAAAAGTAGCTTTTTGTTTGGATAAATTAAGCAAGAAAATACGCGTACAGTGGGACAATATGATTTCAACTTTTACATTTTTCTTCTCCCTTTTCTGACAGAAAATAATGAAGTCTATATTTATGGTAAGATATGGTATTAGAGAATCTCGATCTGTTGTGGAGCAATCGTAATTTTGATTATTTCCAAGTAATAAAAAATAATTTCTCTTTTGAATACATATGTCAATTTTCTATTATTTCTTTCTAATCATATTCTGAAGAATCTATGGGTTGTTTTGCTTATGAATACAGAAGTATTGTCTTATTAACGCACAGTAATCTATTCCGCAGTGACAGATCGCTTTCTGACTATGAAGCTCAAAACAATGGAGGACAAGAGGTATGTGCATACTCATATTTAAATTGTGATAGGCATCATGCATTTGGTTTGGTCATTTAGATTGCATCTGTCGACGAACAGACCGTTTGAGTTTGAGAGCAACGACCAATTACGATGATTAAGCGGCGACGGTCGCCAAGCAAATGCGTTCGCGTGCCGTGTATGTTTGAACAAATCAAGCTGCATTGGAGGTGTCACAGCGTCACTAGCTTATCGAGCCACAACTATTCAATTACACTCCAGAAGAAGTGAAAAACTCAAAATTAATGGAATACAGGATTTTTGTGATTTGCAATAAAAATTACGAGTTGTGCCAGTCTTGGAGTAGTTGGTGCGAGTTTATACCGGAGTTTGTGTCTTGAGATGGTCTTGATATGAGACATCTTTCATGAGATAAATTATGAAAACAAATAAAATGTATGAATGCCAGGGATTATTTTTATTTCGGTGTGAAACACTGATCATAAACAGGGAGGCATTCTGTTAAAGTTAGTGCAGCAATATCAAATCGTCACTAAGTCTTTTTTATATTTTTTGCTGATAGTCGCATCTAAAATTGGCATCGGTATTCTAATTACCAGAGAATGAGAAAAGTAGTCGAAGAAAGCCGATGGAATTCGGCAATTATAACAAAATTCTGAAGTGCAACAATACATTTCAACCGTTTTGTCATGATTATACAAGTAGCGGTGCCAAATTTTATTCGATTTTAAAGTTCTGTTAGGTTTTTTCGTAACAACGTTTAAAAGCCTTTACTGGCGGTCAAACGGATCTGCGGAGTATTCCTCTTTTAACCTAGTCAGTCATCGTCAGTCGTAGTCAGCCATTACCTTTTATTCCTTCGGCCAGGCGCTGTGCGCCGTTAAAACCTGCGGGATTCCGAGACGGTCATTCATCCAGGAATAGGGGCGTCTCTAGTTACGTAACCTCCGTGCTTCACGGCGCGGCGCGTAGTTAAGCAATTCGGAGCTAGTGAGGCTGAGAGTTTTATGTCCTAAAATGATATCTTAGAACACAAGTTGTTTCCTCATTTTGGGATGGATTTCGTTACCACACAACACTCGAATTTAAGTATAATATTTTGTTTTTTGTGAATAGTTTGTAACTTGAAATCCAACACTCATGTACTTGCTTTGTACCACACCATGTATATCTACGCTTCACTAAACCTTATTATTCTTATTCAATGTCTACGACTGCGTTTATCAATCACCTACCTTTATTTCACAATATTTTTACATTATTTGCTTTACTGTGCTTGATTTAGGACCTAACATAAGGAAAAGTAGTTTTCAAGCTACATTAATAATGCAAGATGCTTTGTAAAATATAGGTATAAATACCTTGTTGTGATATATAGTGCTATTTTATAACTTTGCTCTCAAGGCCCGTCTTCACGATGGATAAGTCACGGTATTCAGGTCTTTCTCAGTCGTACCGCTAGATATCGCATGATCGCGACCCATCAAACAGTGCTTATGATGCGATACTAGCGGCACGACCAAGAAAGACGCGAAATGCCGTATGATATTCCATCGCGGTCATAGGGGTGAGGGGCAAAAGTTATAAAAAATCGCACTATATATCACAAAAGGTATTATACACATATATTTTTTGCAACTATTGCAAACAAATTTTGACTACATCTTCCTAAATTTTACGATATAAAAAAAAAAATGTTAAAGTACATAAAATGGAAGGAAGGTCGATCATTCAGTTTTAACTGTGAAGTACAAACCGACGGTGGTAGATTAAAGCATTCTAAGTACTTCAAAGTTTCTCTCTAAATTTAGAGTTCCCAAGTTTTAGTTCCAATATTCCGGCTAAAGTTACGACTTTTTCATTGCCCTAGTGAAATGAATTAGTGCTGTATAAAGTGGAATAAACGGGAACGCCAGTATGCCAGTCTCATTTCACCCGGCGATGATAAACGTTATTTCCACAGGCGGATGGCCGCTACCGAGTGACATACTGTGCATGATGTCAAGGAAGACCACCAAGACCTGTAATAAAAGTGGTGTTCGTTGGACCCGTTCGCCCAGATGGATGAAGATGGAACCATTTGGGGACGGTTGGAGCCAGTTGCTACTATATGGGTCCCCTACGATCAATTGAAGTCAGCCGGTCATTAGGGGCTGAGAACCAAGAGGGGTAATCAGAGGAAGGTAGGTCAAGTGAGCCCAAAAAGGGCAAAGTGAGTCCAGATCTAACTCGCAATGTCAAAAACGTATCCCATGCGGAGTGAAAGAAATTTTATCCAGAAACAAGCAAACTAAAAATAGCCGCAGGCACGCTACCTGCCAATTTAGATAGATTAATTCACAGATTCATGATGTTTCCAGACACGCCAACTGCTGCGGTCATTATCCGTTAGTGTAGTGATTGTTTTATTCCAGGAGGTGGCAGTGTTCCTCCCCATGAATAGTGAGATCGCGTTGTGTACACGTTCAACTGTGTGGAAATTCCACCCCTTGTATCTCGTCCCAGCGCGGCGCCACTCAGCTTGGACAACGCTATGTATGTGCTCTCAGAGGTCTCGCGACATGTGTGGTAGTGTACACAATATCAGGGTCAGAATGTTTTTAAGAGGTGAGGAGAGGATAGTACAAGAAAAGATGAAGCAAAAGATTGTAGGCACTCCATGGCCCGTTTCTTAGTATACTGTTCGACATACTTATAAGAGAAAACCAAGAAAAAACTATCGATCACAAGAGCCGGGACTCTAGAATTCTCCTCTCCCAAACAGCAGCGGAATTTGATCTATCTAGGAAGCTGGTACAAAAAATTCGCCACTGTCGGATAGTATGAAACGCGGGGTGCGCAGGTATTTCCAGCAAGACTCACCTCGGGTGCTAGTGCGGTGAGAGGCATCGCAAATGACGTACAGGAAGCCGATGCAGAGAAGGAATATACGCGCACATGCCGAAGTCTTGCGCCAAGAATCGCCCAAAACGACGCCCATGAGACCGCCGTACGCGACGATGACAACGAGGATCCCCCAGTTGACGCACAGCAGCAGCATGGGCGCCGCCAGCGCAGCCCACCCCAGAGCGCGCGTCGCCGCGTTCAGACGCAGCACAGCAGCGCGCGTGCGTCGCCTCCTCAGCCTCGCGCCACGCCCCGCAGCCGCCTCCTGCGCAACACAGATTCTAGTGTCACTTGATCAAAGGGGAGAGAAGGCGGAGAAGAATCAAGGGGGAGAATCAAGAGGCAAAGGAGGGAGGAAGGGTTCTGAAAGATACAGCCCCATGCGCGCGCCGCCGCCGCCTCCCCGCGCAGCCGCAGCACAGCACCAAGACCAGATTCAAAACCACTTCATCAATCAAGGGGGGAAAGAATCAAGCCAAAACAGTAGGAGGTGAGGAGTGGGTTATGGAGGAGATAGCACCGTGCGCGCGCCCCCGCTGCCTCTTCCCACGCAGCCACCACGAAACACAAATTGCAAAACCACTTGATCAATCAAGGGGGAGAGAATAAAGCTAAAGAGTAGGACGTGAGGAGTGGATAATGAAAGAGATAAGTCAGTGCGCGTCTGGCCGTTGCATCCTGCTCAGCCACCACCATGTACAGATTGCAAAATCATTTGATCAACAAGGGGGAGAAAATCAAGCAAAAGAAAGTAGGAGGTGAGGTATGGAGGTGGGTGTGGACGACGACAAGGACTGTGCGCGTCCGGCCGCTGCCTCCTGCGCAACCACCACCAAGCACAGATTGCAACAACCACTTGACAAAAAAAGGGGGAGAGAATGAAACAAAAGAGTAGGAGGTGAGGAATGGGCTATGGAAGGGGTAGGGCAGGCAGTGCATGTGCGGCCGCTTCCTCCTTCGCAGCCACCACCAAGCAGAAATTTCAAAACTACTGATCAATCAACAAGGAGAGAATGAGAGCAAACGAGTAGGGACGTGAGGAGTTAAGGGAGTAGAGACAGAAGAGAGTAGACCAGTGCGCGTCCCGCGCTGCCTGCCTCCAGCGCAGCAGCCACCACCACTTAGCACATATTGCAAACCTCGGCAACCACATATAATACAGCTGAACACTACTAAGTCTCCAGGAATCGCTTACGAGCACAGCACAGGTTGCCACACAACACTTTCCCGCCCAAACGTGACGTCATTCTGGATTGCGAAGCGCTGCGGAGATCTCTATTGCGGAGCGGGGTGCGTGGTGTGTGGATGGAATATAATTATAATTTAGCAGAGGGAAGAGATTCATATTAATATATTAACGGAATAAATTATTATTTAAACGAATGTGAAAGTTTTTCCAAAGTGGGTGTGTGGTGTTAAAATTAGATGTTTTGAAGTGCACGAAAATGCTTGCGGATATTGTTGTGTTCTCTTAGAAATAAATGACTGGTAAATGAGATTTACAGGTGATACGTACTTCCAAGAGTGTATGTGTTCTTTAATTCTCGTTATAAACTTCGTTTGACCAATGAAATTTCGCTTCGCAGACGTGGCAATGGAGAGAGTTGATGTTGGTTGTATACAGTATGGAGAAAGGATTGTACTCCTCCGGGAAAAAGCCGGCGAATTGTCCACAGACAAACTCCTATTGCCAGGCCCTAGCAACGAAAGAGTGGATAAGTCTTGATCCAATCTGTAGTAAATTCCTCCTCTAACATGTGAAGTAAGAATCCTTATTTTGGTGGTTACTTGATACAAAAAATCATTTACGGGTAAACGTCTGTCTGTCAGTCAGTCCGTTTGTATGTGAACAACGATAAACTAAACCGCAAGCAGGATTTTCACCAAAATTGATATTCTGCAATCGAAACGGATGTCGCTACTACTTGAATTTGAAACGGGTATTTGATTTGTGGGATATAACATTACATGAAGACTCAACATAGTCAAAATATTCTCACAAATGGATATCACATTTTTTCTTTAAATTTTTCATCTGTTAGAACAAAAAACGCTGAAAGAAATGACATTTTCGTTGCACTCCCTGAATTTTTGAAAATTGCAAACATTTTCGGCGTTCTTCCTAAAACTTTGAATATTGAAGCATAGTTTTTCTTAAATGGAATTTATTTTTTAAAGACAGAACTTGAATAACGTCAGCTACAATTTTTCGAAAAATATGAGCAGTTTTAGCGTAAGTTTGCGTAAAATATAGCATTTTTAATACAATTTTTATCTCAAAAAGGCTAACACACAGACTTATTGCTTTAAGAAATTCTGATTGCTGATTGTGGTATCACTTCGATGTAATCGAGCCAAGTTTGTGTGAAATTAATCTGCCTGAAAAATGTGCTGCAAATAATCTAGCAGTTAAATTTATAATATTTGTTTCATTTGTATTAGTAAGAAATTATTACTGTTCCTGTCTATCGAAATAAATGCAGATTTGCACCACAAGCACTATGTTTGAATTGTTTGAATCTGAGTTTTCAAGTATATCTGAGGTATTAGTAGTAATTGTAATATTTCAATATTATGTGTTTTCAATAGTGCGAGAAAGTATGTGCTGTTACAAAACACCTCGTTTCCAATGTTTTTGTTGGATTTTAGATGTAGGAGTGAGTTGTGTGATATGAGTGACAACTTGATTGCGGCTATGTGAATATGTGGACGATGCTTTCTTGAAGGGTTCCAAAAAAGGTAAATATATGTACTTATCTGATTTTTTGGAAGCTGTAGTGAGTATGTAGATTAATTTTCAGTTTCTATTCAAGTACACAAGAGGTCCCAATAAAATTTACGGACTTTGATCGAAAAAAAAGTCCATCTTTCAAATCAAGTTACTGTTTATATTCTCTTTCCGACTCTATAACTAAATCCCTATTTTCAAGTATCTAGTACAGGCCTATCCAAACCGCCGCCCGCGGCGGTATGTGACCCGCTACCTTAACCGAACTATTTTGCATTACAAATATAAACTAGTGGTGCTACAGAATGGCACAGACTTTCCCGTATTAGTTTTCTATTTTCCTGGGTCTTCGCTAGCTATTCGAATTGCCACATACTCTTTCTTGCCAGCTACCATCTATCATCGCCAAAAGTACATTTTTTTGTCATTTTCTTAATTTTCGGTTCCTATTGGTTAGAGAACAGAAACATTAATTTTAGAATATTAAAGAACACAAAAACCTAGCCGTAAATGGCAATTTTTTTTAAAAAATTATGTGCCGTTAAGAGAAAATGGCGTTTAGCACTACTAAAAATGCGAAATTTGAACCTCATTTTCACAGAAAATTTTGAGTTTTCAAAATACGTTATTTGAGGTATTTGAAGCACTTACACTCAGAAATATAATGTTTACACATTGCTGGTAATGTACATATTAGAGATGTGAGAGATCTTTGAAAAAAGTTACTATTATGTAATTTTGAAAAAACAAAAAAATAACTCAAAATAAACTTTACGTTATACTTAAGAGTGTAATTAACACTATCTGTTACAAAAGTTTGAAAGAAAAAATTGCAGCCATATACGAGAAAATGACGTTTGAGCTTTCTGAAAATGCCGAATTTGAGCTACTTTCGCAGGAAAACGGTAGTGTTTTCGAGAAAACGTTACTTGACATTATTTAAAGCATATATACTCGTAAATATAATAATATAAAAAATCGCCGATAATGTAAATATAACGACGTGAGAGACAAGTAAAAAAATTTACATTTGGTAATTTTTGAAACAAACCAACCGATAGACCAAAAGGCTTTTATGTCATTGATAGAGTACATTTACCACTATCCCTACCAAAAGTTAAAGAAAAAATTTGGAGCCGTTTTGAGAAAATTTTGTTTTGTAATTTTTTAAAATTGGCACATATGCAAGCAATATTGCACGAAAACTACCAAAAATTGTGAAAAACATTTACATGACCCTTATTAAAGAACTCAATATGCAGAACAAATTTATTTGAAGAAAAAATCTCTATCTTCAATTTTGTCGTTGGAGAAAGACGCCGAAAAAAAAGTCAAACTTTCACAAATTTCGAAAAATTCAGAGCTGAAAATAGGACCTATGCCATGTTAAAAAAGTGTATTTTTCTCTATTCATACAAGAAATTTAAAGAAAAAATTTGGAGCCGTTTTTGAGAAAATGTTGAAAATCCCCGGAGGGCTTCATATAAAGTACCCCAAATTTTAAAGAATCTTTTTCAAAATCACAAAGCTTCGACTAGAATCAGATCGACTGGGGAATATCAATTTTGAAGAAAATCGACCGAACGGTTTAGGCGCTAGCGTTGACCACAGACGGACAGAGGGACGGAATGCCGTCAATCGATTTTTAAGTATAAAGAAGCAACAAATCATGGATTTGGACCACACCACGAGATAGAGGATTTTTTTCTAATTTAGCAACTGGTTTTATCCACTTATTCGTTTTCACGGCCCGGCAATTAATTTTTTTCCGCCCGAAAATTGGCCATTTTTTCGCGCAGCATTACATAACTTCCCTATACTACGTATATCACTCCGTGTATACGTACGTATACGGGAAAGTAAAACGTTCAGTTCTCGTTAGAAGTTTACGAAAACTATAAAATAAATGAAAATGTACACGTGCTCCGGTAACACGGACCTAATATGGCAATACTTATTCCGATCCAATAAAATATTCTAACTTAACATTTTTAACGCAGTCTTAAGAGCAATTGCATCTACACGTTTGTGAAACATTTCCCTCGGAGATGAAATTTGCAAAGAATTCATAATGTTCTTCATTCTTTGATTTTTAACACATCCTAAGATAGGAACGTCTAACATACAGTCGTAGATTAAAAAAAAGGAGGTGAGAAAAGGTCGTCATTACACTGGAGTGTAAATATATTGAACTAGCCCATCCGTGTGAGAACTCTTCGCATGCTATACCCCACTCTCTTCCTTATTTTTCTACAAGACCGTCTTATCCTCCATCACTTGTTTACATGTAACATTGTAATTGATAACAATATAATTCATCATTTTCAATAAAAACTATTCTTATTTACTTTATTTTCGAGTAAAAGAGGTACACCGTGTAATTCACAAATCGCATAGAATATCAAGTAATTGGTAATTTCACATACTGTTGCAAATTCTACAGGCTCTACAGGATCAGAGCCGCAAAGGGAAGGATACTACTGAAATAACATAGGAAACGATGATAATATCTGTGTTTGTGCGTAAAAGGAGTAATGTCGAAAAATGGCAAAAATACTATTTTGTCAAAAATGTGTGTAGTGTCAAAGATTACCTATTTTGTCAAATCTACTTGTAGTAATAAAGAGGGATATCCCAGGCCACATATAACGTTCGGACTTTTGGGTGTGCGAAGAAAGCAACAACACACAACTATAACTAACAAAAAACACCATACATGTTGCAGTGTAAAGATGGTGGCCACGTCGGGATTGACTGAAAATATTGAACTGCGTAGGGTACACTATCCTACAAGTGTCGACAATTTGTTCAGAGATAGATTAAAAAAAACAAAACGAAAATTTGTTATTTATAATAGTACATTTTTAGAACCCATTTTTTCAAAACTATTTTTGGGGACATCGCAAGTATAACAAAAACCAATTTGTTCATTTAGTTTTTTATTAAAAGCATGTTTACTCTAACTGCGGTCCCCGCTATAACGTTACGCGTCATCAAAGTGGACCGTGAAATTATAATGTTGACCAGGTTCGCGTGTGCGAGGGAGAGGAGGACCTTACAACTCGTGCAAATGTACGAAGCTCTCGCCTTTAATAGTTTTGGAACGCGACGTCGGCAAGTGACAAATGGGGGGATAGCCGGGGAGCCGCATCGCGACACCACCCTCTCCCCGAAAAATGTGCCTCGCTACAGCGGAGTCTCGTTTATTAATGCTTTAAATAGCTACATTCACATGGATATGTACAATATTACACTAAACAATTAATGAATTCAGTAAAAGAAGTGACAAGACACAGAGCGTATACAATACAAGCCTAATGCTAATTTACTTGATTACAAACGATACTGAAATTTTATCAAAGATCAATGTTCTAATAGGAAACAATTTAACACTCAGGATTTATAAATTTAACAATTATCTTTGTTATGCCTTGCAGATCAGGGGCGGATCCAGCCAACATTGGAGGGAGGGGGTCATCGTAGATTTTTGTTAAATAATAATCATTCTATGTCCGTATAGTTAGCACACCCACTTATCCAAAATAAAAAAAAGACTATACCATAATTTTGTTTCATCTTGAACTAATTTTTATACCCACCTTAAAAAATTTTCTACCCAATGCAGAACATCAAATTTA
>JAHLJT010003550.1:0-45933 GCA_031308135.1 Acheta domesticus | reverse complement strand
GGCAAGCCTGCCTGAGTAGTGCAGTTGAGAGAGAATGGAATGAATGATTGCTTATGTAGAGTATGAATGTTGCATAACTGGAAAAATACCATTTATTTCAGAAGTTCTTAAACAATAAGTTATAAAAAAAAATAGTAATAACAAATTTATTTAAATTTCTTTGTAGCCAAAGAACCTACAAACATTTGTTTGTTTGATTTAAGCTCGAATTAAGTCGTTTTAGCCATTGGTGTATATTTAAGAGAAAGCCCTCCGTCAATTGCTAACGCCGAAAGGTAGTACTACGCTTAAATGCAATTGTCTCTTGTATGAATGAACTCGCGCCTCCACGGGGCTTCTGTGTCAGGGGAAAAAACGAAAAGAAGGCCAGCCTGTCGCCGTGCGTCGCATCGCGTCGCCGCGCGTCGTGGTCGCGTCGTGTCGCGTTGCGTCGCGGGACGGCGGAGTGCTTGGCCGAGAGGCGTCTTGCGCGTCTGCCGGTCCCTGCCTCACACCCACGCGCGTGCGGCGGCGCACGCAGTCCGCCCTCTCCCCCCCTTCCTTTCTCCTCGCCCCTCCCCTTCCACCGCTCCTCGCGGTCTGCGTCTCGCCTCGCCTCTTCTCGCCACGCCAGCCGCACCGCGCGGCGCTGTCGTCGCCCCCACTCGGCGCCCGTTCGCCCGCACGTGGCCACCAGCGCCGCCGCCGCCGCCGCTTTTTGAACGGAACCCGCCAACGCTATAGCGGAAGCTGAGCCACGCCCCCAGAGCCACGGTGTAAGATATACAGGTGGTGTTCACTCCCAGTCTCAAACTGAAGCTTATGTGAGGCTTGTTCTCCCAATAAGCGCTGCGATCTTTAGGTCCCCATTGACAAGATCGTGATTGGTCGTGATCCATTCAACAGCTCTGTGGCCAGCTGAATTCTAATTCAAGTCAGTGATTTGTCACGCTTCGCGGTGGAATTGGTAAAGCGTGAAGTGAACTGTTACGAAATGGTTAGGAAAGTTTTGTAAAACTTGTGTAATTGCCACAGTTAAAGATGTCATCTTAAGATATACATTCATTAAACCGTGACCCAAACCGATAATGCGAACCGCAACGGAACAAGCGAGGAACTAGCCTAAAAAAAAGCTTCAGAAAATTTGCCCCAAAGGTGGCTAGTTGACACACCTATGTATCTTACACCGTGCCCAGAGCTCAGAAGAGCGGCCCTATGACTCTCGGCGAACAATCGTTTAGACCAGTGTCGATTGCCCACTGTAAACACTGTTCGACAGACAGGTCAAGGGTCTCTCTTGAGAAAACTCAGAAAAGCCTCCACGGTAATGTTGGATTCTCAGGAGAGGGAACGGAGGGACAACCCCGTCACTTTTTTTTCTTTTCTTCTGGATTTAATTACCAATTAATAGTTTTTTGTTTTTTATTGAGACGTTATTGCTTGTTAATACCTTTAGGGATAAGGATAAGGAGTTCAATGTAACTTGCCTGGATCGAGAGGAACGTGGTTACGAGGAAAATATGAAAATACTTAATGGTGTTACATTTTCTCTTACGGAGACAATTATGAGACGGAATTATGGGAGAGAAAATATGAAAAGACACACCGAGTCCAACAGTTAATTAGTCAATAAATCAATATGAATCATCAAAATTACTTAAAAAAATAAAATGATCAACAATAACTACGTGCGTTCACTGATTCTAATGATCTAGGGCGAAAGGTCTTCAGGCTTTTTGTCGCCCGTCGATCATTAGAATCTTGCAAACGCCATTGGTGATTAGAAACTATTTCTTTGTATACTTGAGGGAAATATACAATTTTTCAATTGATATCTATGAGTAAATTTATTTTGATTGGGTTTTAAACTATGTGTGCCTTGAAGAAACTGATCGCAATCAATCGAAGTCGCATTGAGGAGAAACTCTCAGCCTTATTCTCCTTTCGAGTAATAATATCCCATTCCTCTCAGCGAACGTACGGCAGGACAGGAAACTTTTTTAATGGAGCTACATGGCATCAGAGAAGAATTTCTTCCCTTCTTTTTTTTAACAAAATGAACCTTTTAGAGGCGCTGGGTCAAATCTGGCCAAGTCATTCTCCGGCAGTATCAGACATGGGCAGCCGGCGTAATCTTATAATATGGGCTGACGGTCGCCAGGGGAAAACGAACTGATTGATCTTCCTTTGTCATCACATCGCAAGTCTAGTCCCATTGTATGATTAATAGTGCTTTTTTTAGTTCTAGCATTTACATTTTTTCCTCCTTTTAAGAAGTGCATGAGCGCCCTGCCCCACGGGTTGGTTGGTATATTGGAAAAGTAGGCTCAGAACTACTTTTTCTAAGCGAATCTGCATCCGCATCCTAATCTGCATGTGCATCCGAAGAGCGTCTGGTCCCGCTTCACGATACGCTAGAAATTGCAAAGAGCAGAGGGCGAAGAGCAGATTGCGAATAAACGGTTTTCAACACGGTGAAAGAGGCAGAAATCGGAGAATTAACGAATAAAATTAATTCCGTCTTCGCTTACCAGCGCTGTCTGATTAAATGCTAAGAATGCACTTGTAAAAGTTTTCTTTTTCAAGTTCATAATTGGTTTCCTTGATTTGAACATTTCAAAGTTTGAAAATCATAAAGAAGGCACCTATTATAGGTAAATTGTGATCCTAGATCTACATTTTCAGTAGGGGTCATCAACCTCGCTACGAGGGAAGATGCCCATCATGACTCAGTCAATTTGATTCTTGTTACAAGAACCCACAGATAGAGACAATCCCGCCAATTGTCTCGGCTTGCAAGACGAAAACGAATTTGCGGAATACCAGTCAGAGGGGCGGAATTCGTTGTTAATGTTGTGGGATTTTGAGCGTTTCTTCTTTCTTTTAATCATCAATAATACCTACTTTTTCAGGCATAAATATTGATGTCTTATTTAAGTTATCGTTTATGTCCAAACTTATTTGCTAAAGTATTTACCGAAAGTGCAATTATTGTTGAAATACTGTCACAGTCGACTTCTGTCGAGAACTGTTTAGGCTTTTTCGACATATTCATGCGTGGAATTGGCCGGCTTTTTGTCCTTGTGGTGGCAAATTATGTAAGTACAGCAACCAATGCCACACGAGCTTGGGGGGTAACTGCAAGTTTCAAGCTTTCCGTTTTACTTTTGTTTTACTTCTGTTACTTACCCTAACAGCGTCCAAACCCTTTGTTTTTGTTCTGAACACGAGGAGTAATTTCTCCTTGAACATAAAGACAGTCATACCAGAAGTCAAGTCGTCAGTCATATGCCCTTCATCCCTATCGACCCTAGGGCTCAGCGCCGTTAGTATCCGAGATTCCCAGACGGTCACCCATCCAGCACCCGCAATGTCTCTACCTGCTTAACTTTCACCAAATACTATAAAGACAATACAGGACTCTTCGCGATATATCGAGAGAAACACTGATGCACGCTCCATCTGGTGGCAGAACCTGGTACACCCTAAGCTTAGTGCTCTGTTGGTGTTGTTGTCTGCTTGATTTCTTTTTCATTTTATTGTCTTTTTGGTCGATTTCTGGAAAACATATTTACAACACTATTCTTTACATCATTCTACGTACGGCAGGAAAAATGTCTGTAGTTTTTGGCTTTATTATAACATACAGCAGAACTTGCGTTCGTTCTTCACATTTCCTCGTGATAAAACAGGTAAAAATTGAAAGAATCTTGAACATGAATGAAGCTAGTTTAATACAATTTGACTTCTCTTTGTAATAAAATGCATTTAAAACTATAAACATAACTTAACTTGCACATTGCCATTCCAATTGAATCATGTGTTACGAACATTGCAGAAATGGATAACACTGAAGATATTCCTACACGTTTAGTACAGAAAAATGCTGAGTCTATGTATGTGGCTGGTTATGTAGTACCATGCCATATGATGTTGTAGAAATGCTTAACAGATTTGGATGAAAAGTATAAATTAAGAAACTTCGCATATTCTGATTATACA
Organism: Acheta domesticus; assembly: GCA_031308135.1. NCBI lineage: Eukaryota > Metazoa > Arthropoda > Insecta > Orthoptera > Gryllidae > Acheta > Acheta domesticus. The sequence goes on along the minus strand of JAHLJT010003550.1, from coordinate 41,952 downwards.
GTATGTGAATGCCACGCTTTTCTACCCAAATGAATTCGCTATTAGTTTTTCTAAGACTGAATATGTTTTCAATAAACACTTTTAAAATTATTTACGTCAAAGTAAACTTGACGTAAAAAAACAATTAATGCAAATCATTAATATTCACTTGCAGAATATTTATGTAAGTGGTGTAATAATCTGTATGAAAGCAGAGGTATCAATATATTGATACCTCTGCTTTTTAAAGGAAGTAAGTGGAAAAGGGTCAACTGTATCAGTGGAAGTGTTATGGCAAGAAAAATCTTGCATTTGTATCAACTTTATTCGTGAAAATAATGTTCATTAAATGTTCAATGTTCTCAAGTCCATTATAACACATTGAACATCAAGTCCATATATAACACATTAATTTTCCGTAATTTGAGCCCTTCAATATAATTAAATCACAGCGAGAGTAGGTAAAAATATAAGTTTTATTTTGTTACGTAGATTTAAAAAATTTGTTTCTTCCGTAAGAATCACATTGAGACATTCCTATTTGGCGCTACATTACCAGGTTCTGACACTAGGATCGCTAGTGAGAACTTGTTTCCATCGGTTGCGTGGAAGAACCGGGTAACTGTCCTGTATTTTTTCTCTATAGTATTGCTTTCACGTAGCGTGGTTAAGAAGTTTGGCTACCGGAGCATGGTCCGAGGTCTGGTCAACCAGGAGCGTGTGCGACCGCGACCCTGAGGAAAAAACTGAACGACGTCCGTCGGCGTTGATTCTTGCGGGAGGATAAGCGATCGTGGTAGCTAATATTGGAAAATCCGGGACGCTATTCCTATGATCCTGTTATGGAAGAATACTGGCATGAAATGGTCTTAGTATAAGGAAAAGCTCGGTCGGGAAAAATGTAAAAGAGCAGGCAAACCCCTGGCATAATTTTCGGGTCTTTAAAATTTATCTTAATGAAAAATTAAAATGACTTATCAATTAGATTATTGCGATTTCTTTAATACTTGTTACAAACTGAATGATCTACAATTGCTTGACCCGCTGAATTCATGTATTAAAATAAATATATTGTTATGTATGTACTGCGATGAATAGTATATTTAATATCTGAGAATGGAAATATTTTCTTCACAATGATGGTCTAGTGACAATACCTACAAGTATAATGTTTTTAGGATTCGACTGCGGGAATAACCACGAAAATATTTCTGGAATCATAAGTCAATTTCATTATTCGTAGATTCGAATGTACCTGCCACCTCTCAAAAAAATTTCAGTGACCTTTTTGGGAAATCAAAGTCTAAATATATTTTAATTGAGTATTCATTTACTTAAGTTATTCGAAGTGGGAAAGATTTTCAAGATACAGCTGAAATGTTCAGAGATGTTTGGAAAATCTATTATTACAATTTTTTATTCAAATTTATTTCTGTTTCCCTCTCCATTTATTCGTGTTTCCGTGAAGCCCAAATTGAGGACAAGCAGTTCACTCCCAATTAGCATAGAGTTAAAAACCTTCCAAAAACCTCGGTGAAATGTGATGTGATTAGCAACCGTTTAATTAAAAAATACCCTTTTGTGAAAAATATAAACATGTTAAATTATTTAGTGCTTAGCTCGCAGTATTTGTTCGCGCATTTATTGCACATTAAAGTTTTGCATCGAAAAATTTGCCAATAAAGAGAAGATCGCTGACGCGTTTTAGAAATAAAAAACACAATCTAATGAATAAAATATCCCTGTGTATCTCAGACTAATATATTTAAAAATATATATGTTTGGTTTCCATTGGACGTTTCCGAGAAAGGCAATAACCACACAAATTTTGCAGTACAGCTGTATCCATGGTATATGATTGCTATAGAATCTACCGCGTTCGTTGTTAAATATGAAATCACTCTATGATAAATAACCTTTTGGACGGTACTTCCTTAATTATTTTCTCTTTCTTGTCGTATTTTTGCAAATTTATAAAATCTAGTTCAACTTTGGTAAACATTTCAGAATTTGTTGCTGATACAAATAATTCACAATAATGTGGAATTTTCAAAGCTTTCATTTCCGTATGGGAATTATATAAAAGAGGCACTAAAAATGATTAAGCATATTGAAGAGAGAATTAAGACGACTCTGTAAGAATGCTTGTACGTGCATCACCGCTACATACACCGCCACATTTACGGGTTTTAAAACAACAGGCCGCAAAGTTCTAAGGATTTAAGTAATTCTGAGATATCAATTGGAAGACTAGGTTATGGTCAATTAAAAAGATGTTGAAACTGTAATGCAATTCACTTCTATTTTTGTGCGACCGTAACTCAAAAACTATTCATAATTTTTAATATATCGCCTGTAGTTGTTAAACATATACTACATAACCATTCATACGCCAATGTCAATAATTTCTTACGAGTACATTACATACACGGTTAGGGTCACAATTCAGGCACTAAAAGCACGTGGTTTATTATCAAATATCTATGCGCGCGCCTATCGAGGTTCATATTTTCCCGAGTGTACGCTACATATACTGGGAATGGTTCGAGTGCGCCTTTCAACTGATATTAATTGGACACATTTACGTACAGTACCAAAATTGGTGATATATTGAGATGTCTCGTATTTCATTTTAAAATATAAAAAAAAACAGCGGCATGTATCAAACATTGCTCATATGTTCATCAAAATATGTATGATACGAATGCAACTAAATGTGATTCATCTTAATCGAGAACAGAAACAACTGGAGGTATTCTAGGGCCAGGTGGAGAAACTGTAGGAAATATAAAACAATTCTATGTACTGCATGCTTATCTCAGAATACAGTACCCACTCGCCTATTTCATTATTATTTGGAAAAAACTTTCATACTATGATATTATCCAAGTTATATTAAAGTTCTTTAATTTCAAATTTAGCAATTGGTAATGCACAACTGAGTAATTTTATTACATCGTCTTTCATTTTTCGAAAATTTTGAAATTCTTACTAAAATACGATTCGAAGAGTATTAATTGAAAACTTTTGTGATGAATAAAGTTACATTGGTAAATCAAATTATCACCATTATTTTACAAGACCGTTTTGTTCATAATACGCAAGTGAATTACTAACAGGAGCAAATGGGATGTCATTTAGAATTTTAATATCTTATAAAGAAAATAAACGCTAGATATTTTCTTAAAACTATTGATCACAGAATTGCGGTGAACTATTGATCACAGATTGTGAGTGCGGTTACTATTGCTGTAGTCTGGTAGAAATTAATGCCTCCAAGAAATTTCTGAATGATCAGTAGAGTACATTTATTATTCCGTAAAATGTGTGTTTATTTTACGTTTTCTATGGTAAATAGGTTTTTCATATTTTTGAAACTGCATAACATCATTTATAACAGTGTTATCCGAGGAGGAATTACCATGGTAATAATGACGATAACATTATTGACAATACTGTCAGATTTATGAAGAAAGAAAAAGCGGATGGTTAGAAGAAGTTTACCAAGGATTGTCACTTTCTTTTGCGAAAAAAGAAGAGTTGGGTGACATTTAAAAATCCATTTTTTTGCATTTTGCATTTTACAAGCCGATTCTTTTGATTGTAGGTAAATGTCAGAATATCAGTATATTCTTTTACTGTTCTTTTTGAACACATTTTTTTTGGAAAAGCTCGTTTTGAATTATAAATAAGTATAAACTTATTTAACAGTACGAAAACTCTAGGCACATGGAGGAAATCGATGTTCATTAACGTTTAAATATGATTTCGTGGTATTAATTTGTGATTGTTAAAATAATTATGCTTTATCATTTTATGAATTGTTGTATTCAGTAATTTACCTAAAAAAATTAATATTTTATTATAAAACTAGAAACTAGATTTATTCCTGAGAGTTATACGTTCCGTATTGCGGCAATGATATAAATAAAATATTTCAATGTCAGTTTTCGAGACCTAAGGAATCTTTTTTCACGTAAATTCATTTCTTATTCACTAAGCTATTGCGTTACGCTATTGCTTTCTCGCTACGGAGTAGAGAGAAATTTTGTAATGCTAAGCGAAAAAAACGGCGAATTTTCGGCAGCAAAACTCTTTTATTTATAGGGCCTGGTAAAGAAAAATGTGAATAAACCAGTTGATAAACTTAGAAAAACAAATCCTCTAATACGTGATGTAGCCAGAATCCATATTTAGTGGGTCTTGATGCCGAAAAAACGAAATGACGCTAAAAGCGTCTGTCTGTTCGTCCATGCTTTGTGAGAATTCATGTTTTGTGAGTTGCTAATACCGAAAATCCATTGACGGCAGAACGTCTATCTGACCGTCGATCCATCCGTCCGTCCAACGCTAGTGGCCTAAACTGTTCAGGCGATTTTCACGAAAATTGATATTCTTCAATCAATGTGGCTGATGTCGCGGCATCTTGAAATTTGAAACAGATATTTTAATTCTGGAGGGTACTTTACATGCAACTCTGGGACATTTTAAAATTAAAAAAAAAAAATTGGTTCCATCGTTTTCGATTAATGTGTTGTGGATAGTGTGAAGGACGTTTAAGAGAATGTTCCAGGTCTCATATGAAAAACCCTGATTTTTGGAAAATTCCAAAGGTTCAAATTTTTTTCGGAGTTTTCCTACACCTAAAATATATTATTATATAGAGATTTTTCCCTTAATGAAATCTGTTTCTTAAAGAGAGATTTTGTCATAACTCAGTGTGCGATTTTCGAATTGAAGTACTCAATATTTTTAGTGTTACATGTCAATGTAGTTTTCTCAGAAAATCCATCCTTGTGAGGTATTAACGCATAATCTTCGTCCGTCCGTCCTTCCGTCTCTCCTGTCACTCACGGTTAGATCCCATCCAATTTATTAACAGAGACAAATCATGTGTTTTTCGATGCGTCTCGGCCTCTGGTGGAGAACTGATCATTTTATGTGGTTACATCCACAAGATTTGAAGATTTTTTCTAAAAAATCGTGTTTTTTTTAAATTTTTTAAGAAGCTAAAACGTTTGGGTGACTTACGGCACCTACAGAGGTTCATTCGATTCCTCATGACATGACAAATTGAAACAAATTTTATCTTGCTTCGGTCTAGGGTATTCTGGAATAATTCTACAAAAATAGGAGTTTTTTATTTATACTTATTTTCAAAGAACCACTACATTGGAGAAAAGCTGTGAATTAATATTGCTCTCTTATAGGCATTTGCAAAAAAATTACGGCTTGTTTCTTCAGATTATCGATAGTTAAATAAAATTTTCACATGAAAAAATGTTCAACAAATGTTTTTAAACGATACATTTTCTTGTGCCTTTCTATACGCGATATCGTTTGAGTTGGAAATCTGTAAAATTTTTCTTTTTTTATATTATTATGAGCTTACAAAAGCCCAAATAACTTTTAAAATGAAAATTACCCTGCCGGAGGCGCCTCGCCAAACTAGTATATTAACATTTTGCAATTGGGAATGCAAGACATTAATAGAATTCGATAAATATGTAATGACTGAGAACAGTTTATCTTTATTAGTTTTATTATCGTATAAATTAAAGTGTACATAAACGAAAACTGTATTAAGAGATTGTATTAGATATTTGATTCAAAATAATTAGGTTTCTCCAGATGAAGTAATTTAGATGAATTTTTTAAACCAAGTAATGTAATGTAATCGAAAATGGTCAAAATTTATTTTACGTTATAAGATATTGCAATAATGAGCTTAATCTTTCAAATAGAACACACATTACTTGGGGTTAACTTAATGTGTATCTACAAATTATTAGTCATCAACTCCTTTGGCATAAAATGATCTTTTGTACCCTTGTACCAGAGATAAGCATTACGAGTAATCAATTCGGAGACTTCAAAAATAAACCACACAAGAAACTTGTTCGCAAGTTATCGTCCATTAATATTTGATTAAGAATTAAAAGATAGCATCAAAATATGAACAGTCAGGAACGCAAAATAATATTGTTGAGGAACTTTACACGCAAATCTTTCTATATATTAATTATTTTGAAAGTTGGTGAAATGCGTTTGGTAATTCTAAAGCAGACCCTCAAATATATAATTATTTCGTACATTTTTTTGATAATGTGGAAATATGTACTGGTATAATTGGAGTCGGTCTCTGGGAAAAAGTGGTTACTGAACGAGGTACAGAGGTGTTGGAGTGCACGCAAAAGCCCCGCGTTCCATTGACTGGAATGGGAGATCCCAAACGGTGGGAATAGAGTCAGCTGTTCTTACAAACATCAAAAGATTTATTGAAATTGCTGTTACATGCACACAGGTATCAACCCTTCCTGCTCTCGCTGATTCTCGCTTTAGCAGAAGAGAGCTTCGGAAAAAAGGCAACTGAATCGCTATTAAACCTTCTGGAAGATTCGTTTCCTGTCGGTACGCATAATTCTGTGGACAACAAACTCTCTAATTGTAAGAACATTTTACAGAATTACTGGAAAGTTACTGATTAGATTTTAAAGAGAACGGTTTTGATGATCCGACGAGAATGTAAGTTTTACTTGGCAAATTTTTGTATTAACATTTTAGAAAAAGTAAGTTTGATTTATAGTGTAGTCAATTAATACTGCTTTAGTTAGTTATATGTCCAAAAATTGGGATATAAATGAGAGAAGAAGAAGGATTTTTGCGAAATCTATTAAGGATTCCATTACTCTTTATATTGCAATAAGAGAATACTATTTTCAATGGAACAACTACTTGTCGTTTACTTCGGGTTCAGTTCAGTTTTCGTAGAATACCTAAGAAAGCTATTGAATTACATTTTTACAAATTTCATTTATTAAACAACAAAGTGAAAATGTCACTTGTAATTCAAAAATATAATGAAAAATGTATCCGTCAATTACATCTATTAAGAAATAAATTTTACCCTTCAAATGTATCCTACTTAAGAAATCACTCCCACTTCAATTTCATACACCTCTACCAATCCATGATACATCCAGTACTTCCGAAGTTAAATATACCCGGTCTGGGCCCAGCAACCAAAACCAATCTCCTCAAAATGCAAACATTCCAAAACAAATTCTTAAGAATAATAACCAAATCTTCTTTAACGCAAACTCCCAGCTTCATGAAGAATTTGGTACCATACCCCTCATAGTCCGTGGCTATCTTCTATTAAAATTCTTCCGGAAAATTTTTGGAACATTGTAATCTACGTACTTCAGCATCGGAAAACAAAATCTCCATTCGAAACGTAAAAAGCGAAAATTGCCTACAGAATTATTTGACCTGTCCTAAAATTACTAGATTCTATTGGTCTTTTCAAATAAATAAATAAGTAAATCTACTCCCCAAATATATTACTCGCAAAAAAAATGGAATCTTCGTTAAATAAAAAACAAATTTACCAATCGAAGGCAGCTGCTGAGGTCCATATAATCAGCAAGAATAAATTAAACTAGTGAAAAAGTCCCATTCAGATCGAACGCAACAATCTGGATGAAAGTGTCTAGCATGGGTAGTTTTCCTTTCTTACCCTCATCAGCCATTGTTAAATTTTAAATAATGATGTCTGAATATTTTTTAAATATAATAATACGACATAAAAATATCTGTACGTGTGATGTATGAGAAGGAGGGCAATAAAGTTCATTCAGCAGAACTTTATCTGGAAAATTTGGAATAGTTTGCGAAAAAATGTCGATTGAGCGTTTCTGAAAATGTACCGTTTGAGATAATTTTCATTGAAAACTTACGAGCTTTTGAGGAGCTTGAGAAGAAATCATTTAAAGCACTTGTATTTACAAATGCAATAATTATTAATGAAAACGCCCGTAAAGTAAATATTAACGACTCAAGAGTTATTTAAAATATACATTTGTGTCCTTTTTGAAAATGACAAGAATCCATCAAAATGACGTTTATGTCACATTACTTACTGCATGTAGCTCTATCCGTATATAAAGTTTAAAGAAAAAATTACAGCAGGTTTTCAGAAAATCTTGTTTTTAAGACAGCAATCACGCAAAATAATGCGAAAAAACTAAGATCAACAGAAATGGCATTCGACGTTATTTAAAGATACAACTTTAAATATAGGATATTTTTAAGAAAGAAATATATATTTCTTGAAAATTTTAGTTATTGGAAGACGCTGAAAATATTGCTTCATGTAAAGTGCCCCCAAAATACAAATCTGTTTCATATTTACGGGACCGTGACATCAGTCAGATCGATCAGGGAATATCAATTTTGACGAAAATATTACAAGGCTGGTATTTGTTTACGGACGGACAGACAGGACGTTTTGCCGTAAACAAATTTCGATATCTAAGATCCACAAAACGTTCATTCTGATTACAGAACGTGTTAGTGGAAGTTATTTACGGTATACAGTAAAAATAGTTTTCTGCTTTTTCGGTATCAGGAATCCACAAAACAACCTTTTTTGTTGAGAAATGCTTTTTGCTCCATTATTCCACACATTTTCTCTATACTACGTAAGTATATGCGATAAAGTAAAACTCGCTATGCAATAAAATACCGATAGGGCATACCTGTTAATGGGAAGTGCATCTGTGCATCAGCAGAGGCGATGAAAGTTATATTGCAATTATAGTTTAGCCCTCTTCCGGTTGGCTTCTTTCACTACCCGAGACCTCTCATGAACTTCATTTGTGCAACAGAGCAGCTTTGTTTGCAGAGCGAGCGGAAACTTGAGACCACTTATGAACCTCGTTCCTTCTAATTATTATATTTCGAGGAGGTTGCAATATTTGTTTCCGTACGAGAATAAAGGGTTTTGTTGTCCAAGATATACTCCGGTTGTGTTATTATATCCAGCTCCTTTGTATATAAATAAAAGTCCCGTTAATAGTTGCAACCTTTCTTAAAATAGCATATGGCGTTGCACAGACCACGGGCCATGAGAATGCGGACACGGATACGAAATGGTCATGCAATGCTCACTGCCTACGAATGTTTCATTTTGAGAGAAAATGGGCACTTGGAACAGGAATGGCATTTTCGTTACTAACTTTACCAGTCTTCAACGCTTGTTGTGAACTGTTATTTCGTAGACTTTGGTTTGAAATTTTTACGAAAATAGACCCACCAAAATCAAGTGCCGGAAGATATTTGGCGAGACATATTTTCGTTCTGAACTTGATAACCAATTACGATACCATTAAACCAACGGATTGGTAATTTTATAAAGCGTGTCTTTATAACAAGTGTAAAAGCTGTGAAAATTACTCTGTGCTGTGAAATAATACTCTGGAAAATTACCAGTAAATAAATGTCCTCTTGTGTCCTTAAATGGAATTTTTGAGTCGAACAAGAGCTACGGTCGATTGAACCAGTTTGCCTCAATGTTCTAGTATTTTCTCGTAGTTGTTGCAACATTTCACAAGGAATAATGTAGAATATTTCAGTGATATGCAAGTGCGATGACAGAACACGGAACGGATTCTCTGGAAGTTAGTTGTAGCTACTCTTCAAACTGTGCCCCATCTCTTCCTGCTGACAGATCTCTTGGAACAACATATTTATGGCTCATATTTGGCAGTTGAAGCATACGTTTGCCGTAAATAAATGGAAAGTTAATTTTTCAAACTTTTACAAAGTGTCCTGAGTAGATGTATCAATATGTATGAGAAAGTTACCTGATTTAATTGAAAACTGTTTTTTCCAAATTAACTAGACCAAATGAACTTAATTTTATTCCGTATTGTACCACTTCAAAAAATTAGTACAAACAAATATGATAATTGGTTGTTGATGAATGAAAAATTAGGTTAGAGAGGAATCTCTAGATGTGAAAAGGGGGCTTGTAACCCTTTCAAGAATAGGGACGTACTTCTAATATAGACAGCACCAACGGTTCGGAACGGTTTACTAATAATGGATTTACGAAATGAATTAAAATTATAGAACGTAAATTTGTTATAAAAGTGAGGTAACAAATGAATTATACAAAAAGATATATATTTTAGTAAGTGACAATAAATGTTTTGATTAATGAAAGATGAAATTCGACCAATGTATTGCGTAATTTTTAAAACGAAATCTACACCCTCTCGGTAAGATTCGTTATTATTTGGAACTTACTCAGAAACGCTTCGCTCCACCTGTTCAGGGAAGGTTATATGACATGTGACGGGCGATGGCGTTGCAGAAAAGCGGGTAACAATGAAATTCCGAAATCTGAACCTAACTGGGACTGAGCTGAATGCGAATTCTCGAAAATTCAGATTATTCGGAAAGTCCATTGAAATGCACCTAATAACGTCGATTAGGATGCTGTCTCAAGCAGTACGTGAAGCGATCACGTAATATTTATTGGATGCTGGTGCAACGTCCTGCTCTCAAATATATTTACTTCCTTAGGGCAAACAAATCTCGAAGAGAGTTCCATTGTGGCAGCCGACCGAGACACATCGTGCTCCGATCGCGTCCAGTGAAACGCTGTTTTTATCATATTGTCTTTCAGTCAGTGAATTAAGTGGTATTTACTTAGTGGCAACATTCTTGTTCCACGAGTTGTGTGTGCCTGAAATCAAGTGTATGGTCAGCCGGTGCAGCGGCTACCCTGCGCAAGGATGGAGCCCTCGGACATCGGGGCTCCCTTAACCTCAATCCCGCAATCTCAGGTATCTACTCAACCAAATATGAAAACCTACGCAAATGTTATGTCAACTGAAGTGTTTCCCACCAAGGACCAGGCCATAATCATTGACTCACAAGAAGGCCTCACCATTAAAGATTACGTAAACAGTTTATCCGATATTATTGACCCAAGTGAAATAAGGTTCATATCCAGAATAACAAACAACAGAGTGTGCATCTTTCTAAGCTCCCAAACTATAGCTGATAACCTCACGAACAACCACAAAATCATAAAAATCAAAAACCATGAATTGAAATTGAGACCACTCTTAACAAAGGCCAAAAGAATAATTATTTCAAACGTCTGTCCCATCATCCCACACTCAGTAATAGAGAATGTATTCACCACCAACAATATCAAACTGGCATCCAAAATTTCATTTGTTAAAGCTGGTATTCCTGGACAGGGGTTCTCTCACATTATGAGTTTCCGCAGACAAGTGTATGTTTCCCCTGAAGATATCGATCGACTAACTGAATCAACTACTGTGTATTATGATGGCGCAACATACAGGATATTTTTCACAACAGATGAAATGTCATGCTTTAATTGTCACCAAACAGGACACTTAGCTGGACAATGCCCTACACCTAATACTTCTAATCAACAAAAGACTACCAATCTAAGAAGTACTCCCATGGAATCTGAACACATTAGGGAGAAATCTTGTGACTTGCCAGATCCAACAACCAATGGAACAAACACTGAAGTAGCAGATATACAAAGTAACCATGATCTCACTACAAGAATGCCCACAACTGATTTTCCACCACCTCCTAAATCTCTACTCTCTACTAATGAAGCTAAAAACAATGAAGAAATTACAACTAATGACAACATAGTCTCCCTTAATACCAATAAAAGATGCCTCCAGACTGACTCTTCCTCACCCCCCATGTCTGTAAGCAACACAACTGAAGCAAATAATATTGAAAAACTCTCAAAACAACCAAAAAAGAAAAAAAAGAAGAAAGAGAAAAATATGGAAGAGCTGATAACCCCTATCAAACACATCATTGAAGACTCTCAAAATAACTTCCCCCTTACTTACATACAATTTAAATCCTTTCTAGAGAACTCCTTCAGTGCTAATGATCCTATACTTGTAGCCAGTAACTACTCACAAGACATATCATCCATCACCAAAATGATGCATAGTTTATATCCGCATCTCACCAATAAACCATCAAAGGCAGATTCACCAGGATTATCAGGAAAATCAACTCAGTACTTCATACTGCAGATGAATCAAGTACTGAAACAGACTCCAGTATAGAAATCAACACCAGTCAATGAAAATTCTTCAATGGAATGTAAATGGCTTTTACCCCAGACTAGAAAGTATACAGTACCTATGTAACTTAACACACCCTGATATCCTGTGTATCCAAGAGACCAACTTCAAAGACTCCAAGCATGGTAATATCAAAGGGTATAATTGCTCCTTCAAAAACAGATGTAACACCAATCATGCCAGTGGTGGTGTAGCTATATACATTAAAGACCATATTCCATATCAAGAAGTGATTATTCAATCAAACATTGAAGTTAGTGCTGTAAGGATCCTGTCACCTGTGCAAATTAATATATGTAATATCTACTTACCAAATAGCTACAAGTTTGCTGAACAAGAAGTAACTGATATTATTAACAAGATGCAAAAGCCATTTCTCATTATGGGAGATTTCAACAGCCACAATCGAATTTGGGGCTCTAATAAAACTGACAGTAGAGGAATTATGCTTGAGGAAATTTTTTGATAAACTAGATACAATTGTTCTTAATACTGGAGAACCTACTCACATCAATACCAGTAACAACAGTTACAGTGCCATCGATATCTCCATCTCCTCCACCCAATATTCCTATAAATGTTCATGGAACATCTTAGATTACCCATATGATAGTGACCATTTCCCCATTTTTATAAACATAAACAATACTCCCAATACTCATAACCAAGATCAAGCAATCCCAAGACGGAATTACAACAAAGCAAACTGGAACCTTTATAATAATTTGATCAAAAAATACCTACCTAAAATTAACGACATTCTAGAAACAGAAAATATCGATACTATTATCAATTCATTTAACGATGTCATAACTAAAGCTGCAAACGGATCAACTGAAACAATCAATTTAGCAAAGAAACCCAAACTAGTGCATTGGTGGAATGAGAAATGTAAATTGGCACTCAAAAATTCCAAACATGCCTTCAACAAATATAAAAAACATAATACAGAAGAAAATAAAATACAATACAAAAAGATGAGAGCTGTTACAAGAAGAACCATAAAAGAGAGTAAAGCAAACACCTGGCGCAATTATGTCTCAAGTCTATCAATACACAATAATATAAATGAGTCATGGGCAAAAATAAAAGCTATCGAAGGAACAAAGAAAGGTAAACAAATACATTTTTTACTGTCAAATAACCAAATCATTACAGACCATAATGAAATAGCAAATTCAATTGCATGCAGCTTTGCCAAAAACTCTAGTTCAAAAAACTATACAGAAGCCTTCTTACAGCACAAAAAAGAGCAAGAGAACCTTACAGAACCTACAAATAATCAAGACTTGGCTACTTATTACCATATTAATGACCCTATTGGAATTCAAGAACTTAATTCTGCTATCAACAGGACTAGGAACTCCTCACCTGGACCAGACAATATTCCATATATTCTTTTAAAAAATCTACCCCTGGAAGGAAAAGAAACTCTATTAAGAATATATAACATAATATGGAATAAAAATGTATTTCCTGAATTATGGAGATCAGCTATTGTTATACCTATACCAAAGCCTGGGAAAGACCCCACTAAAACTGAAAATTACAGACCCATTTCCTTAACATGCAATATGTGCAAAATCCTGGAAAAAATAATTAACAAAAGACTCAGATGGTTTCTAGACTTTAAAAACATCATATCCAACAATCAATTTGGTTTTAGAGCTGGACACTCAACTATCTCTCACCTAGTAAGTATTGATAATTACATCCAAGAAGCCCTTGCTAACAAACAACATGTTTTAGCAGTGAGTCTAGACATCGAAAAAGCCTATGACATGGTGTGGACCCATATAATCATGACAAAATTACAGGAATATGGACTTAAAGGCAACATATTTCAATTCATCAAGAATTTCACCAAAGAAAGAACCTTTAATGTGAGAGTTAATGGTAGCCTATCATCAGTACAACACTTGGAGAATGGACTACCACAAGGTGCTGTACTAAGTGTTACTCTATTCCTGTTGGCCATCAATGATGCAGGCTCTGAAATCAATCATCCGGTAATCATAAGGAAATATGCTGATGACATTACCATTCTCTGCAGAGGATCATCTATTACAACCAGTCAAGAAATTATACAATCTGCCCTAAACAATCTACTTGAATGGTCTCTCAAATCAGGCTTTAAATTTTCAGCTTCCAAAACCCAATGTATAGTATTCTCCAGACAAAATATGGAGAGTCAGCCTACATTAAAAATGGACCTACATAACCTAAAATTTTATCAAAACATTAAAATATTAGGCATGCATTTTGACTCAAAAATGAACTGGAAAAGGCATATACAAATCTTATCTAAGGAATGTAAGAAAAGACTAAACATACTCAAGTGCATATCCCATAATAACTGGGGAGCAGATAAACATCTCCAGCTGATGACCTACAAAGCAATAATTCGATCCAAAATCGACTATGGATCCATATTATATGATTCAGCTAGCAAAAAAGACCTACAAAAACTTGATGTTATACACAACAAAGCTCTACGAATAAGCACTGGTTGCTTTCAAACCAGCCCCATTGGTAGCATCCTAATAGAAGCCAAAGAACCAACCCTAGCTCACCGTAGACAAATGCTAACTCTCAAATATGCCATCAAATCAGCAGAATCAAAAAAACCCTATAATCTACCACGATATATACCCAAAACTTCAAAATTACTACAAAGAACAAAAATGCTTTTCACCAGTATATACCAAAGTCAAAAACCTTCTGAGACAGTTAAACCTTCAGGAACATATACTAATGGAAAAAAGAAATAATAGTATACCACCATGGACAATTCCTGAAATAGTAACAGATATAACACTAGACACTATTCAAATAAACAAAATGGCTAAAAAACTATAGGAAAATAAAACTTAATGAAATAGAAAATAAATACCAAGACTCCTATAAAATCTATACTAAAGTTACCAATAAGAGAGATGGAAAATATGCAACTACAATTACCAAAGATGTTAAAATTATAAACAGACTGCATTCCTACTCTAGTACTACTACAGCTGAAATATGCTCTATAATGACAGCCTTCAAAATGTCACAGAAACTCAGAAATAACAAGTTTGTCATATTCTCCACTTCTCTTGAAGCAATAAACAACATTCTCAATAACTACCCTGGCCTACCAATGATAAACATTATTCATGAAATATATCATGACATTATACAATCTAAAAGAAGTCTTATAATTGCCTGGATACCAGATTACAAAACAACCCCTGAACATAATACAATGAGTCTTGAAGAAGAAAATGTAAGCCCTGAAACAGGAAGTATTTTAACAATATCACACACTTGCAAGGATTTATGGAGCCACATCAAGAAAGCAATGGATGAAAAGTGGAGCAACCTCTGGAAAAATATGAAATCCAGCCCTCTACACAAACACGTTAACAATTTTTACTCCCTGAAAACCTCCAAAAAATTTTCAAGAAAAGATCAGGTGACAATAACAAGAATAAGAACCGGTCATTGCAAGTTCAGTCATCAACACTTGCTAACTGGAAATCCCCCACCTACCTGCCAGAACTGTGATACCATTCTTAACTTTGAACACATTTTAACTCAATGTCCTATGTTTCAGTACAGCAGACACACATGCCTAGAAGATGAGCAAAACCCTGAACTGATGCTATCATCCATCGACTACCAAAATAAAATATTAAAATTCTGTAAAGACAGCAACATTCTTAAAGAAATCTAATTGTAATAGGTGTATTGGTATGGATACTAGAAACTAATTCTGTAACATCAAAATACCTGTAATGACTGTCTCTACATATTCACATATATTGTAATATTTGTAAATTTTCATATCTATTGTAAAGTTGCCATGTTAATATTGTAAAGTAGTACTTAAAGTAGTCGCTAATGACCTCAGTAGTCGATGCGACTTTAATAATAAATTAAAAAAAAAAAAAAAAAATCTCGAAGTTTTAGTCCCAATTAGGTTCTGTTCAATGATATGTATTCATTTTTAAACAATAATTTAAATTTGTGTTTTATGAGTCTTAACTAATGAATATATTATTTTATTTTAAATTGCTGTTTTGACATTAGTTTTGATTTAAAATAATGTTAATTTTTTAATTTTGTAATAAATTAATGTTTTAAGATTTTTGAAAATTGTGTTCGAGTTACCAAAAATGTCCGATCTTTGGGGTTCGGATTACCGAGATTCCGCTGCACCCAGTAGGTGTTAAACGACAATAAACTTTCAGGCTCATATTTCATTAATTATTGCTACATTTCTTACACAGAAAAGATATTTATGTGAAATGCAAAAGCACTTTATTAATAAGTATCATACACGGTGGAGCATAAAATATAACTCATTCTTTCCGCATCAATATTATACCAATTTTCTCTTAACATTACCAGATACACTAGAGTTTTTTCTCTTGCTGCGGGAATCTATACTAATTAAAATGAATTCAACATGTAACCGACATTGATACCACAAAAAGTATTCTATTAATAGATACAAATTTTTTACAGCTCTTTTTCAGGATTGTCGCAGTGTTCTTGCGAAGTTCGGCAAAGATTAAACAATACAAATGCGAAAAATAAATAATTTAAACAATGTGTCGGTAGATCCATCACTATCATGATTTTGCGCCTGTCCCTATGAGCAAAGTGGTTCCTAATATATTTCGCCAGAGACCAGTTTCGGTGCAGCAGAACTGATACCTCACATATTCGCTAGAGGCCAGTAGCAGTGCGTAATATAACAACATTTACTCTAATAGAAGTGTACTGTAAAATAAAATGAACAAAAATTTGAGTATTTTATTAAAATTTGGACCAATGACATTAAAAATAATAATCCTAAAGTGTGGTTTATATAAATTGATATTTTTCATCTTTCACAATGATTGAATATGAAGAAAGTCCGAGCAACGCCGGATATTTTGTTAGTACAATATATTCTTCACGCTATTTCTGCCTACCGAGAAAACGATACTTTTCATTTTAAATCGTTCACTTAATTTGTAATCCTTATTTTGCTGTTTAAAAATCATGGCATCTTAGCAATACGTTCTACGCTTGAAATTGTACCATGTCTTTACATTGACTTTACACTTCACTCTAACGATGGGGTCACAAGAAACGAGCGTCAGACCTTTCGTTTCGGCCGAACCCATTTACTTTCACGCTCTTATTTCATAAGAAGAGAAAGTATTGTATTCGTGCGTCGGAAAATGCCGAATTTTCGGCAGACACGTATTGCTAGGCTCTAGTAAAAAAAGTGGAAAAATCTTGTTTCTTTATGTAGTAAATTACTTCCTGCAACACTTTGTGTAGTTAGAATCTATGTTTGTGGGTCCTTGTTACCGAAAACTCGAATGAAGGCTAAACGCTATATTCCTCAAACATTTTAAAGAAACATGAGGCCCTGCAAGTTTGAAACACATATTTTAATTTTGGAAGGTTCTCTACATGATACCTTAATTCCATTTTCAAAATTTTCGCAAAATAATTTTTGCGTAACCAATTTTTTATTAAGCGTTCTCTGCGGATAGTGGAAAAGTCGCTTAAAATAATGGCGCAGGTTTCATTTTCGTATAAATTATTTTTTTTAAATTACAAAATTTCCAAAGTTCAAAATGTTTTCTGCGTCTTCCGACAATATTGAAGATGGAGATTTTTTCAGAGGCAAAGACAGATCATGAAATAACATCAAGTATAATTTTTCGAAAATATGAGTTGTTTTGCGTAATATTGAGTGAAACATAAGCACTTAAACAATCCTCTAAAACAGTTCCAAATATTTCTTTACATTTTCCTCTCGTATGAAACAACGGACGGTAAAGAAATTAATGCTTGTCCCATTTTCGGCGTACTCCCGGCAAATTTTCGATAATTTCCAAAAGGCAACTTTGCACAACTATAAATTTGAAGATGGAGGTTTTTTTTCTCTCAGACAAAATCTGTTCTAAAAAAAAATAAGATCTTTAAAAAAGGTCATGTACATTAAAAAAAGAGTCGTTTTCGTGCAATTTCTTCTCGAAGTTAATGCAAATTATAAAAAAACAGATTTTCTCCAAAACCATTCCAATTTTTTCTTCAAACTCTTTTTCTTGGATGTTTAAAAGAATTACGCAGGTATCATTTTCGTTGAACTCTCTGTATTTCAAAAAATTCAAAAAATTAGAAATAATTCGAGAAGGTATGTGCTTTTGTTGCACCACTAGTTTGCTCGTGATGCTATGGCAAGTAAAAATTCCGTCATACTCATCTAGCGGATTTTGCTTTAAATGCCGTGTCTTTCGAGCGGCATCGTTTCATCCATGACTAATAGAGAGAATTTATTCAGGCGGGTCCCTTTCCCTTTCTTCAGACTGCTTCGTTGCATGACCACGTATTCCCCTTCCGTGTCGCTAACGGAATGTCCGGTAATGCGCTCCTCCTTCCGTGTCGCAGACGCATTAATTGGCCGGAAGTTACTGAGACGGGGTTGAGAACCGGGAGATGCGAGAATGAGAAACGAAAAGTTTCCGAAAAATGACCTTGAGCGGCCTACTTTTATTGTGCGTTTACGGTCTCAGTAGACCCGATGCGCCCTGCCACTGGCCGTCCCGCCGCGGGCGGAAGAGGGGCAGATGCGAGGGCGAGGTCAGAAGGCACCTTCAGAAAGATGGGCCCTCCTGAGGGAGGGCACCCGGCGCAGTGACGACGTGGGATGGAAAACACTGGTGACCCTATGACCCTCCTTCGCGGTCTCAAGGTCAAGCGGGCGCGCGCTGTAATCGAATTCTCTTCCTCGACGCGGCGCGGGCCGCATCGCATCGCATCGCATCGCTTCTGCGGTGGTAGCACTTTTCTTAGCGACGGCCAACGGGAGCCTCACACGGAGTACTCTTGCCACTTGTGGGCGGACGAATCCGTTCACGAGTTGTCGTCTGCGGAACGTCTCCATTGCCAGATACGTTTTTGATTTTTTATGTCGATGATTTCGAGAAAGCCAAGCGTTAAAGTTTGTAAAGGTGCAATTTCTTATGGAGCGACAACATTTGCTTTCTGGAAAAAACAAAATCTTTCTTATATGAATATCCAATCTTTGAACACAAGGTAGATATGAACGAGAGTTTTCCAACAATGATATTAATTCAAAACTCAAACGTTTTCTGTGAAAACTAGCTCAAAATTCCGCATTTTCAGAAACGCTCAAAATTCTCATAAATGGCTCAAAATGTTTTCTTCAAACTTTTCGAACGGATAGTGCTAATTGTACTCTTTGATTAATTAAAGTTTAATTTGGGGTATTTTTTCTTTCTGCAAAAATTACACTAATGTAATCTTTTGAAAGATTTCTCACCTATGCACATTACCGACAATTTGTAAGCATTATTGTATTTGTGAGTTAAAGTGCTTCAAATGACTTCAAATGAAGTGTTCGAAAACTCAAAAATTTTATGTGAAAAAGAACTTCAAATTTCGCATTTTTAGAAGCACTCAAACGCATTTTCTTAAAAACGGCTACAAATTTTTCAAAGAAAATGGCCATTTAGGACGAGGTTTTATTATTCTCTAATATTCTAAAATTAACATTTCCGTTCTACCCTTACGAAACCGAAAAATTAAGAAAATATCAAAAAAATGTACTTCTGGTGGCGATAGATGGCAGTTCGCACGAGTATGTGGCTATTCCGAATAGCTAGCCCAGACCCAAGGAAATATAAAACTAATACGGGAAAGTCTGTTTCATTGTGTAGCACCACCAGTTTTATTTCACAAACGTTGGTGCACAAGTAAAGTGATGTAACTGAAAAGTAACTCAAAAATGTCGTGTCACTTCTCTTGAGCATCAACAAAATATCGAAGAAATGAGAATTGAAGGAAGGTGCACTCGGTCATCTATCGTACTTCTATCATCACTTTCCAAGACTATGACTCGTCCTTCGTCACAATAAAGAAGCCTTATGTCCTTCAATGGATGCACAGCATGACGAAAGCGCTATCTGCATGAAAGAAACCTCACAGGCTTCAAATGCAAAAGCAAGAATACGGGAAGCCGTTCCGAGTGCAGTGCCATGAAGTTGTTGAATATCCAGCAGGCAAATCAAAGAGCACGTGGCAAATAAAGGGTGACTAGATCGACATTCACCGGCAAGCGGCTAGCGCCTGGAAATTCCAGTCCTGGTTCACTTCCTTTTTCCTTTCCCCTCTTTTCTCTCTTCCCTTTCGCCATTTCCTTTTTCCGGGTGCGCGATGCGCTCGCTTCGCCGCCTCCTTTGGCGCGCGGTGCCGGCGGAGGAACCTGCCTCGAGGGGCGGGCGTCGAACCTCGACCGCCCTGCAGGCGCGAGCGCCCGCGAGAACCGGTTTGCACCTCGCAACCGCTCGTCCACGCGCCGAGAAGCGGCGCTTCGTGACGACGCGACGCAGCCGCGGATTCGCGACGGAGAATGTGGTGGTTGACGTTAAAACAAGCTCTAGATCAGTGTTGTCAAGGTCGATGCCACGAGCGGGAGTCCGTGGCACGAGTGTCACGACGAATTTGCCCCTCCACGCAGTTCATTACCTCGCCACCAGAGACTACGCCATCCCTACTGTAAAACGGCGGGGTTACTAATAGTTTCCTTTCCCGACTCTAGTTGCGCAGAGAAGCTCGTGACATGCTACGGTGCCACGTGGCGTGCCACTGCCACCAGTAGAAGACCTTGACATCACTGCACTAAATTCTAAAATTTGAACCCATTATGATTTGACTCTTACACTCCGAAAATACCACTATTCTTTTTTAATTTTTTTTCAATTTATGCACCAACTTAACTATACTAGTACGTAAATTATCTAGGACTTAAAATACTTAATCTGTAATATACCGAAAAAAAGTGACGACAATGAAATGCGAATGGCACACTCTTTGTTGCTTCGGAACTTAGCTATTTAATACTAAAACGTAAGTATAAACAACAGAAGTTTACGATAATATTCTTTGGATTTATGTAATACAACAAATCACAATGGGTCCTTAAAGTGTATCTGGAGATAAAAGATGCATCATTATTTTGTATTGTGTTTATCCCACAAATGTCAGCATCAAACATTTTTTTTAAATATTTGTGAAAGTCTGATTAAAATAAGAACCAACTTGGGAGCGCGCTGTGGTGGGGAGCAGCGTTGCCCCAACGTGTGACGAACACGTTTGAAATGTTACATTTGAAAGAAATGAAGAAAACTAAAGTCGTGTTGATGTTTCGCAAAATATTTTTCAAGAAAGGCTCGCAAAAATTAAAAAAAAAATTTATATCACTTGACAGTAGACAAATTCCCTGGGTATGAAAATTGTACTGAATCACCATCATCATTCTAATGCAAAAGGAACAATAGTACAATCGCGGGTCCCTACACTTGGAAAATACTCACCACAATGTCTCAAATCGATCGAATGATATGGAGGACGTTCACATTAAGAAATCTCCTGTACAGTAATTTTAAATTAATCTGCTTTCATTAGCCACTTTCGTGCTATAAAGAGTAAGAGAGATGAAAAAAACAACAACCAGTGCTTTTGATAGAAGTGGAAGAAATAATATTAGATGTCGATGTGTTTCAAGAACTACAACTCTGTGCTCTATGAGAAAATTAACTTCTTATATTTTCAATCCTCAGATTTATTTTTATAGAAGTGTATACTACTCTTTACAAAATCACTTCCACTTCCATGCACATATCCCAAATGGCATGACCCTCTTTTCGATGCGCGTTCAGAACGCCCTTAAGAAGTAGAAACGTCACGAAGACAGTTATATATTGTCTAATGGAGCAAAGTAAAGCAACACTCTCGTCAAAATGCAGATTCTGTAAATAATGTAGAAACTTAAAATAATAACACAGATTCCCTCTCAGTGTGGGGTAAATTGATTGGTTCAAAACGTGAATCCGCGTGGGTACAAAATTAGAAGAAATTATCTATGCTCATTACTTTGGGTGCGATATTTATTTCGAATATCTGATTTGTCGTCAATTATTGAAAATTATGCAGTGCAATACTTTTTAAAGTATTTTTAACATTACAATACGTTTTGTGCACTTGTGAACTTCTGTGCACAACAAGTTCCACGTTTTTAGTACTTGAAACAGAAATAACCACTGAAACTTTTATATGAATTAAATGTGCGTCAAAAAAAAGAAAAAATGTGAACAATATATAGAAAAAAATATGGAATCTCATATTTATAGATAACTATCTTATCTGACGTAGAAATATGTCTTTCCACTGGAACACTTCTCAGAATAAATTGCCAGTGCGTAAGTAATTTTTACGCACGGTAGTTTGATTATTCAACGAACTCTGCCCTCTGTATTGTGAAAATTTTTTCAATAATGTGTTGCAGTTTTCTTTATGTGTATCTATACCAAATACGGCGTGATGGGATTAGCGAAAATATGTTACATGTTAAATCTGATGTTTGTTATTGCCAAAATAATGTATACGTGTGATTATGATTTACAATTATACTTCTTTTTTCTTAAAATTTATAGAAGAGTTTTTTCTTCTAAAAGTTCTTTCCGTTCAAATTTTTAAAACCTAAAATGGCTTCCTCTTAGACGTGTTTGAAATATTAACCTTTCAAAAGGTTAAGTGATAGATGGATGTTCGTGCTTCAAGATCCCAACTTTTATTTCGTACAACCACCATCTCACAACTATTATTTTTTCATATTGAAATTGATGTAATTATTATATTATTTTATAATTTTAAATATTATTTTTTCAGCATTATTTTATTTAATTATGGAATATTCAGGTTTGTATACTGCTTGTCGTTCAGTTCAAATATGAGTATAAATGACGCAGAATTGAGTATGAATTTTGTTTAAATGTTTACTACCTCCTTACACGAGAACTCATGGTTAGTAAAAATACATGCCAAATCACACATGTTGATGAACATTTTTATACCAGCATATCAAGAACAATTTATAATTAATTGTTATTTAATTTACGTTGAGAAAATTTTATCATCCCAAAGATACCTCACTAGCAAATATACAATAATGTATCCCCACGAATCATTTAACACATTATGATAGCAGTTTTGATGACCTAAGTTAAATCATTTTATTTAAATCGATGATAAACATCACATACTTGAATCATGACTGAAATTAAACTTGTAAATAAATTAGTATGTATGGTAAAACTGAAATTGTGGTAAATAAATTAAAATTAATATTTTGATTTAAATGGAAATATTTTTAAAAAATGTTTACAACTTACCCAAATCTTTTATATTTATCATCAATGAGTCCACTCCGTAATACTCTTTCGAATTTTGAGTTCGAACCCCTCAACGACCATGGATGCTTGCTTTTGTGTTGGCGGACTTGTGCCGGTATTTTTATGGTGGTGACGTGATGGACCTCTCCCACTCACCCTCCTTCGCTTTTCAATCGTCTTCCTTCCATTTCTGGCCAGCTGGTGTGGCTCAGGAGCTAAGAGCGTATGCGCCAAAGTACGTTACATCCGGTCTGTGGGTTTGAGTCCCATCTAAGTCATGGATGTTGTGTATTGTGAATTGATAAGAGACAAACATAGGTACCAAACATAGCCAGTTTGGTGGGGAGTATCCATCTTTCGCCGAGATGGGCCTGTGGAGTGCCTCAGCAACTGCCTAATGGAAACTACTTTGGTTTTTAAGCTTTCATTTCATCTTGTTACGCTGGGTCCACGTTTCTAAAAATTGCGGGATAATCAGTAAATGTCTTGAGTTTACGAGTATTTTTCAGATACCTCTAATCAAGAAATCTTCTATTCTCCATTTATCGGATGTCTCAGCCACAAAAGAAACTATTTCTTTTAATCAAACTAAAAAACAGAAAAGAAACTATTTCTTTCAAACCCGTGGGTAGGATACTGAACAAATCCTAGCTCGCACTTTGTTAATATTTAGTTCAAACAAATAATAAAATAACAAAACAATACGTTTTAATCAAATAATGGAAAACTGTTTTGAAACCGTTTTAATACCAAACTGATATCTTCGTATTGATACAATTTTTAATGCAAAATCACTTTCAAATACATGAAATAGATGGTGGATTGAGTTAGTTCTTATAATATTTCATTCTTTTAAATTATTTCCATCTATTACATAAAAATGTTGTACTATATAAAAGAAAGAACTTATGAAAGCAAAAAAAATCTAAAAAAAATATTCTTGGTCCAAGAATGACCTTTGATTTCATGATGTTTAAAACGTTATTTCATCATATTAGATCTTTCTTGTCTTACTAATAAATAAACTCGGAAGTATTTTTTTTATTTATTGCAACTAAGCTCTCATCTATATAATGCGGCTAGCGCGCACCACACAGAGTTTTTAGTCGGATCAAATCATTATGATTCTCGAATATTTAAATCTCATTAAGTTAAAATATCTAACTTGGAATAAGTTGAACAAATTTATGAATACAACTTTTCAAAGGAAACAGCCTCCGCAGTTATGAATTTCAATATTTTCTAAATAAATAATTTGGTTCACTATGCAAATAAGTAGTACCTAAAAATAAATAAATGAGACCTTAAGATATTTAAGTCTTTATCAAATTGTTACAATTTTTTAACGTCTGTTCATATAAATTATAAGCATTTGATTCTCAAATGTATAAATTGCATAGAATAACTCCCAACTCATCATTATTCGCTGAAATCCCGAAAAAGTAAATGTAATATTTGGTCTAAGGCTAATAACTTCACAAACGTGCGTAGTTCTAGACACAGCATCAACAAACTTTGGATATGTTAATGTTTTTTCATTAAAAGATATACCGGCTTATTTTGTCATATAAATCATTGTTCGTGAACGAATATTTTTACATAAAATGAAATCCATGTTTTCGCGAGATTCCATTCCACGTTATGTTTCGATTTTCGGTACTTAAAATTATGGACATTTTCCACTAAATGAAAATTGTAATTTCATTGCATTATTTAAAATTCATACTTTAAAATGTAAACCTATTCGCACAACTAGCAAGTTTAAATTGTGAAGAGATAATGTAACAATTTCATTTCTTTTTTTGTGGCGAAGTAATACATGTTCAGATTCTGTTCCAATATAATGAAGTCTGTATGCATTGTTGCCCTTGTGTACAAAAGGGAACAATAAACTGTTTTTTTGGAAATAGCACATGTTATTTAACACGCATCTCAAAAACGTTTCCAGGGAAGTATATGGTGATTTTTGAGTACTCCTTACTTGAAATGTGTTTTTTGAGGCAGGAGTTCTAAATTTGGGAATTTCATGTTTTTAATATTTTTCTCGATCTACACATCTATTTGTTGATTTAGTAATGCTTATTTGTTTTTTATTATAAATAAATTAGAAAACAGAAAATTTTAAATCGTTTCAATCTCTTTTGCTTCTTTTGGGTTAACATGTTTTTGCCCTATCTCTACATCTGACGCTCTGTCGGAGTTTCGTACTCAATGGCAGACTCAGCAGAGTTTTTTATTTTTTTAAATAATTTGTTTAAGGAATTGACCTATTACAAATTATTATTAGCAACACACAGATAGGCCTCAAATGTGACCAATTACATTAGGCTTCCAGTAATATTGATAATGTAATACGAACAATAGACATCATTTAACAATACTACTTATTACAAAATATTTCCTTAACATTTTGTCGTTTGACGAAGATCCTAAAGTTACATTCTATTAAGACTTGAGGCAATTCAGTTAATATACAGGTATCAATTTTAATTCAAATATAAGCAAAAGTACCAGTCTCTTGAACTAGTGTAGAAATAGAATGTAACAAAACTAAATGAATAGCTTTAATATGTTTATGCTAGTAGAAATCAGGCTAAAGTTATTGATTTCTTTTTTATCAGACGGAACAGTGTTTCGGCGTAGTTTAGTTGTTCGTTTTTGTTGTTTTTTCTTCTTTTTTTCTTCATTTATTTATAGCCGCATCGACAACTAAGGTCATTAGCGACTCAAAATTATACATTAGTTTCACTATTGTATTTGTTGTTGCCAGTTGTTCGTTGTAGGCTGTTTGAGTTTGTGATTTCCAATGTATTGAATAATATGCATTGATTCATTGAAAGAAAAAGTCATATTTTCCACACTATATATTTATCGACTTATGAATATTACATTTTCTGCACATGCTTCCTGTTTATCACCGTTTACTTATTTTTATTCCATACCTTGTATAATCATTTCTCCCAGTTTTTTACGAATCGTCTTTCATTATCACAAAGAAAAACAGTTTATCCGTATGAACAAAAATGTGTCTACAAAATCGGAACCATGTTTCAGTTATCATTATAATACTCGTCTCCAAAGGAAAACCGTTTTGCGGTGTATTAGTATTTCGCACCCAAAACACATAATATCCACAAAAAACATGATATCGTCTTTTCTCCAGCATTTGCATTAGTTATCTTTACGAAATCTTCGTGCAATGCCCTGTCATACCTTTTGGTAAAAGCTCCAAATTGTACAATTCAGCATTTATTTCATAATTCCAGCTGCCGTAGAATAATGCTAATTGGATCTCATTTCTGGAAAAGTTTAGAGAAATGTTGTGAACTTAAAATGTAACAAAAGAACAGATGTGATAGTAGTTTTATTAACAGTCATTTGCCTGTACTTTCACATTGCTAATACGAATTATTAATGTCATTTAGCACAAATGTACATACAAACACACCCATACATTAGGTATATATTCACACGTATAGTTCAGGTGTAATGATTTCCAAATTTTATTTCTGAAGAAAATATTATATTTTGGATTTCAAAGGAGTTGTAAATATGTATCATATTTTTAGTTTAATATACTTTATATCATACGCAAGTGCAAGTGTTATTTTCCAGAAAGAAATAAACATGGAAAGTGTCTACTTGTAATCACGAAGAATGATTTAATGTGCAAAAAGAATAGCAATTCTTATGTAAGTCCAATAATTTACAGGCAGACTCAACAGTAATATATTTTTTTCTTTTACAATATTTTATATATATTACTGTTGAGTCTGCCTGTAAATTATTGGACTTACATAAGAATTATCATCATTAAAAAGGCAGTCTTTCACTAATCAAATTAATATTACTCTCTACAAAAAAGAATCGCATTTTTTTTAACAAGGATTGTTTGGAAGAATAAGCACAACCCAGAAAAAGAAACCCTTATCAACGAAATCATTACTAGGAGAGTTATCATCTAGTAAAACGCAAGCCGATCGCAACTAGTACTAGTATTTCACAAGGAATTAACGGCTAGGTGTTAGCAAACGACGGAACATACGAGAACTACGTTAGCCAGCGACAAAGGTCTGTAGTACTTTTCATTGCGTTGTGATGGATTTATGATTAGCGCGCGTTTCGTTTGATGTGCTGGAATCATGCTAATGGGAACTATTAAATGATGAATATTGCATAACGGCGGCGCGGCGCAGCGCCCTGCCCTGCCCTGCCCTCCGCGCCCGATGCGCTGCCAATGCGGCGGAACCGCGGGCGGAGCCGCCCGCTCGCCGCCCGCGCCGCCGCCCGCTCCCGCCCGCCGCCCGCCCGCGCCCGCCCGCCGTCAAGAGCCGGTGCAGCCGATCATTTTGGAGGGGGTCCATCATAAATATTCGTTTAAATAGCAAACATTTGTTATTACTGTGTATGTTATTTTTGTAGTATATATTATTGTATATTATTTTTGTAGTGTATATTATTGTATATTATTTTTGTAGTGTATTAATTGTATTAATTATTTTGTATCTTAGGTTATTGTATTATTTTGTTATTGTGTAACTATATTATATACATTTTTTGTTATGTATATTGGATCTTGTACCAACTAGTTTATGCTAGTAGAAGTTATTTGTAATGAATTTGTTTACGATAGAGCTGTGATTATACACAACAATTTGTAATAGGTTAACCCTATAAACAAATAAAATTGAATTCATTGATAGATTGATTTTTATAGTGTACGTACGACAGTATACTATATTTGTTAATTTGGACTTGACTTTTTCTTGAGTTTAGGTCAGTGAAACATCAATTTCCCTGACCTAAACTCAAGAAAAAGTCCATGCTATTAACCATCGAGTTCAAGAAATCAAACACGTTTAATATTTTTTAATAATGACATAATTCTAACAAATAAATACTGACATCAGTTTTTCCAAATAAAAGAATGTACCAATCGAAACCTCTAGGCCTTTTCAGGGCGGGGCGTGGCGCCTGGATCCGCCACTGCCCGCCGCCGGCGCCCGCGTGCGTCCGCGAACGCTGGCGCCGCGTTTTCCTCATACGATTTCGGCATTTAGGGTATTACTTGAAGAGCAACAAAATTCATTTTTGGGGAACTATTGAGCAACAAAATAATTCCAGTGTGATTATCTTTATCTCTGTAAATGCTTGTTTTCCTTGTGATTGTAGTGTTAACTTGAACTCAAGTTAGCCGAATCTGTATAGAGGAGTCAAATGAAGAGTGACAATTTTATTTGCGTAACAAGTTAGCAAAAAAAAAATGACAAACTTCCAAGTTTCCAAAATCCCAAAAGACCCGCTTCCAAGCAGTACCGGATTTGACACTTAGGTAGCCACACAGGGACTATAGGAACCTTCGGTTGCGAATCAGTTTAATATTGAAGTAAACGTTCTATGGAATAAAGTAAAGTCAATGAAAAATGGTAAGTCAAGGGGTCCAGACGACATTTCTACGGATTTAATTAAACTGGCAGGAAAGGCAATATTACCGTACCTAATTAGAATTTTTCACGTGTCTTTGAATAATTCAAAAGTACCGGAAGATTGGAAATTAGCCTTTGTCGTACCAATTTTTAAAAGTGGTGATTGGTTAATTTACAGAAAAGCAAATATGTTGTAGGCGTTATTGTGCTTAAAATAGAAAGCCTTTTTTGGGAAGGGGAACTCCTACATTGCTAATACTTGCCCAGATTTGTCCGTGATATTATATAAAATTGAATAATTTGCGATGCTAGTAAAGAATGTGATTAGTGACAACAATACTTAATAAAATCATTGTTCGTTTTTCATACACATTTAAAACAGAACTTATATTGTAGTAGTTACAGTAAGCAAGCTAGTATACGACCGCAACATAGATTATATTGCATTTGAAACACAATTCTAAATATTTAGAAATAATAATTTTAATTAGATATTACAAATTAACAACATTTATTCAAGGAAATTTAATAACACGAATAAATTTGAAAATAACAATAATTGTTATTATTGATATTAGGAAGAAAAGATTGGGGATGTCAGATATTCCGATGCGACTACTAATGACACGAAACGGCACCGCGACTTAAGAAGTGTCAAGTGGTTCCACACATTTGGCATTCGGCGAATGGGGAGTGGCCGCTGGCCGAATTCCAAGTAGCGTGGACGTATTGCTTGCTATTTCCTCCAGCGACGAACATTCGGTGCTCTCAAAGCAACTGTTTATTTTTCTTGTAGGTGAATCTGGTCGTGCTTCCAAGTGCACATATTTTTTACTTACGAATACTTCGTAAGAAGAGAAAGTTATGTTATCGTGCGTCAGAAAACTGTGAATTTTATATTTTACTTACCGGTGAACCTCAACTTTACTTACCATTTTCTAATCCCAAGCTCTTAAATTATAAACACTAGAGGTACAGCTAGTTTTGAACATTTTGCCCTTTTTTACATTCCCGTATACGTACGTATACACTGAGTGATATACATAGTATAGGGAAAGTTATGTAATGCTGCGCGAAAAAATAGACAATTTTCGGCGGAAAAAAAATTGATTGCCGGGCCGTGAAAACGCAGAAGTGGATAAAACCAGTTGCTAAATTAAGAAAAAAAATCCCCTAACACGTGGTGTAGCCAGAAACCCTGTTTTCTTGGTCCTTGATACCGAAAACCTAATTGAAAGGAAAACGTCCGTCTGTCTGTCCGTCTGTGAACACTGCTAACGCCTAAACCATACGTACGATTTTTTCCAAAATGGATATTCCCCGGTCGATCTGATTCTAGTGAAAGCTTTGAGATTTTGAAAAAGATTCTTCAAAATTTGGGGGTACTTTATATGAAGCCCCCGGGGATTTTCAAATTTTCTCAAAAAGGGCTCCAAATTTTTTCTTTAAATTTCTTGTATGAATAGAGTAAAATACACTTATTAACATGGCATAGGTCCGATTTTCACGTACAACTCTGAATTTTCGAAAAATTGTGAAAGTTTGAATTTTTTCGGCGTCTTTCTCCAACTACAAAATGAAGATACAGATTTTTTCTTCAAATAAAATTTGTTCTGCATATTGAGTTCTTTAATAAAGGTCATGTAAATGTTTCTCAAAATTTTAGTAGTTTTCGTGCAATATTGCGTGCAATATGTACAACATTAAAAAATTACAAAAACAAGATTTTCTCAAAAACGGCTCCAAATTTTTTCTTAAACTTTTGGTAAGTTTGTGGTAAACTTACTCTATCAGATGACATGAAAGCCATATTGGTCTATCGGATTTTTTTTCAAAAATTACAAAATGTAAATTTTTTACTTGTCTCTCACGTGTTAATATTTACATTATCGGCTATTTTTTCACATTATTATATTTACGAGTATATGTGCTTTAAATAATGTCAAGTAAGTTTATCGAAAACATAACCGTTTTCTGTGAAAAGTAGCTCAAATTTTGGCATTTTCAGAAATACTCAAACGCCATTTTCTCATATACGGCTGCAAATTTTTTCTGAAACTTTAGTAACAGATAGTGGTAATTACACTCTTTAATATGACGTAAAGTTTATTTTGAGTTATTTTTTTTGTTTTTTCAAAAATTGCATTATTTCAATTGTAATTGCAATTGCAATTACAACGCCATTTTCTCTTAAACGGCACATAATTTTTAAAAAAATGCCATTATGACTAGTTTTTTTGTATTCTTTAATATTCTAAAATTAATGTTTCCGTTCTACCAATAGGAAACCGAAAAAATTAAGAAAATGACAAAAAATATGTACTTTTGCGGTGATAGATGACAGCTGACAAGAAAGAGTTTGTGGCAAATCCCAATAGCTAGCGAAAACCCAAGGAAAATAGATAACTAATACGGGAAAGTCTGTGCCATTCTGTAGCACCACTAGTTAATAATTGCGTTTTTAAATAAGTGAAAATGTATTAACACTGGAACTGAAATTGTTAATGTTTCTGAAAACTCCTGCTATGGAGAACCTCCGAAGATGTAATAGAAAGGTGTTCAAGATTTCATTTTGTAAGATACAATACTAGGGGCCTAGAAAGAAACGTCCCCAAGTTGAGGTGGTAAAAGGTGTTCCAGCGCAACACAGATGGTACAATGTGTTGCGAATTGTATTTGCTCCTTCTATTTTTGTATGCTGCGTTATCAAAAAATTCTATTTTTTCTCAGAAATACGTTTCATTTTCCTCTGAATTTTCCTCTTAATTCCTTATCCAGCACTCACACGTTTACGATAATTTGAGTCTACAGTGTTTTATAAATCGAACAAAATCGTTATATTTCCTTAGCGCATTGTAAGTAGAGGAATTTCAGAAAAGCAAGGAAATCTATCCACATTCTAAGCTGTACGTGAATCTTTTAAACGCAGTTTCAATAGTGTGAGTCAAACGTAACCGAAACGTTTTCTTATAAAAACAACGAAACCTCTTATTAAATTACTTTATTAACCGAAACCTTGTTTGTATAGTTGTAATGCCTGACTTCAAAATATATTTTATTATTTTTAAAATTACTTTAATATTATTAAAAACTATTTTTAAAATTTACTAATATTTGAACCCAGGGATTTTCAAATTGTGGTACGTGTGCCTCGAGGATTAGGCTTGTAGGGGTTTTGTAGACTATTTTGAGGCGAAAATTTGAAGGAAAATTTACCATGACTGAAAAAAACGGGAATACTGTGGATTTTCGAGGTATGTTATAATTGTAAAAACACAAACAAACTTTTTATTTACTTTTCTCAGATAGATTCTAAAGACACTCTTCATAGATAATTAAAATAACGTTTCCAATAAATTATTATAAATTTTTAATTATGGATTTTTATTTAAAATGTATTATTTAAAAACGTAGTGGCTTCAATAAATGAAAAAATGTTGAAACCGTAGAAAGTTGGCACCGGAATTATATTCAAAATATTTTTAACAAAACCAGTGGTACTAGTAGAACGTTGCATATAAATTATTTTAGATGTTTTATTTTCTTACTGGTTATACATTAAAATTACATGCAATGATAATGCCTATTTGATTTACGAAGTAATTATTTTTTTAAAGTGTTTTTCCTCTAATTTTTTAAAATAATTCTCGCTCCACTTAAATATTTCTTGGAGGCCACCGTCCTTGTTGGGATGCCTACGTGATGCAAGTGGCTAAAGTCAGAATGGTAATTTTGTTGCTACATTTTCAACATTTCCTTACCTTCTTGTTTCTTTAAGATTAATTGTTATTTCTAAAAGTAGGCTGTGGAAGCTGGAGTTAAATTTTTTAAGAGAAAATCTACACTTATAGGAGTCTACGATGCAAATAATGGGCGGCTGATTCCAGTATGTGCTGTATACTTTGAAGAAAATAACAAATTTCGAATATGCCCGATTTTATTTTTAGTATATACTACAAGTCAACTTGCAATTTTCAGATTTCAATCTATGATTGCCACAAGGTGTCATCTTGATCCTAGCATTCTACATTGTGAATTATTTGAAAGAAAATATTACTTGGACTATATTTTATTAACTGTCAGATTCTAACAAAATACACAATTACAATATGATAACTAACAAAGGAATGAAAATATTTAATAGAATTACTCATGGAAACATTTAATAGACTAACTGAAGAATAAGGAAGAATAAATACCAAATCAACGGTCAGTTAGCATTATTAAAGAAAGCTCTAGAGACAAGTTGAATAGCTACAGACCTATTAGCTTATACCATTTTTTTTGAAAAATTCTTACCAGAAGAATCGCCACAATTTTAGACGAAAACCAACCAATAGAACAAGTCCGATTTAGATGACGATTCTTGACAATAGATCACCTACACACCATCTATCAAGTAATAGAAAAAGTCAAAGAACTTCAATTTAAAGCTGAAAATCGGTTTCGTTGACTGTAGTAAAACATTCGATTCAGTTGAACGCCATTATGTCCTTCAAGCAATTATGCCAAGGAATTCAAATCAAGTATATTAAAATTTTGACTAAAATGAACAATAACAACTTGGGCAAAAATGAAAATAGAAAAAACTGGGAGATAAATTTAGAATATCAAGAGGAGTTAAACAAAGAGATCCTATGCCACCAAAATTGTTTTCAGCTGTTTTAGAAGAGTGGAATTTAATTTGGGAAATAAATTTGGGATCAAAATCAATGGAAGGAATCTGTCACACCTGCGTTTTATGGATGAAATAGTTTTATTCGCAAAACCAGACAGGAAACTTTGAGAAAATGTTGAGAGACTTAAGCAAGTTACAGTAAAATAGTGGGGTCTAACTATAAAACGCTAGTAAAACTATGTTGATGCCAAACCACGAAGACATGCGAATGATGAAAAATTGACATATGCAAGTAAATTTATTTATATGGGACTGACGATTTCATTTCACAACAGATCCGATGAAGAAAGAAAGACGAATTGCTTTGGCATGGAATAAATGTTGGTCATTATCCTTTATACTTCTAGACAAAACTCAAAAAATTGAGACGAAGGAAACTGAAACTATATGGATAGTTGTGTTCTACCAGTATTGCTGTACGGACCTGACCTCAAAGCTGGGCACTCAGAGAAACAAAGAAAGAAGATTACTGTCCCGTAAGTGAAGATTACTTACTTTTCTTTCCAAAGAAGGATGGAAAGAAAAATCTCTAGATACACAGATCCCACAAAAAGATAAGATACGAAACAATAATAAAACTGACTGGAGTAACTGATGATCAATGGCGAAGAATTGAAATGGAAGTCGGGAGGACACGTTGCCAGGATGGAGACAGCTAGATGGGCCCATGCCACCACCACGTCGAATCCACGAATCGGAAGGAGGAGTGAGAAAAGACCGAAGACACGACACGATGGTGCAGCGAAATACAGTATGTAACAGGGACACAGTAGACACGGCTAGCACAAGACAGATTATGGTGGAATAGAAAAAGCAACAATTTGTGAGTGATAAAAGTGAGTAATAAATGAGAAGTTAAGTTCAAGTTAAATAGAACTCAATACATGCAAATGAACTACGTTAAATTTCAAAAGACTGAACAAATAATAATGTAGGCTTGTATAGTTTTAATGATTTAAAGTATCATTGATTAATGATTAGTTTTTTGTAAAATTTTAGTGTTACCTTACAGCTAACACAAGTTCAAACATTTTGATTAAGTTTGACACACTACCAAACTCATAACATCAGAAGTGGCTGCTCTGATGGTTACTCAGAAACTATCTGTGACTTTCAGGAGACCTTTACCCGAAAGGGATTGTACGGGCTAAAATATAATATAATATAACATAATATAACATAATATAATATAATAAACAGATTAGAAAATTAAGATTAAGAAAATCATTTCAAATACAAACAAAATTCATATAATGACAAAAATCGACAACAAAATTAATGGTTTAATATATTTGCGGAAGGAAAGAAAACATTTACACAATACAGAGATGCCAGTACCTGACACCATGTGGCGCCTCAGCGCCTCTTATTTTGTATGCTGTTTTTCCTCGTGCGTCTTAACTTCGCTAACAGCCACAAGCCGAGGTAGCAGAACACGACGGCGCTGGTTTACATTCAGTGGAACGAACATCACAAATGAAAATTTCCAACCGCCTACGTAGGATTCGAACCCTTTCCTTACCATCTGAGCGATCTGAACAACGCGGCATACTGGACTCGTAGTGGACATTTTATATGAATGTTCATTAAATTACCAAACTTAACCACAAGCTGTCTTTATTTGCAAAGCAATTAGCCAATGAGTGATCTCTCATTCCTATAAGGGAGATAGCATGCTCCCATAAATTTTCATTCGGACTCTTAATAATTTTTTGTTATGTGTTTTAGGCGGTACTCTCTTCTGCTCTGGAAACGTGGGCAATGATTTCGCGAAATATTTTGAGTTTTATTCGCAACACATTATTCGAACTGTGAAAAGATACACCAGAGACATGGATAATACATTGGGAGTTACAATAACGAACAATTTCGAAAGCGCACACTTCAAATTGAACGGTATTTGGAAGAAAAATATTGAGTGTGTACTCTCTGTGGGCACACAACTACAAAACGTGAACTCGCAACGTAGATGAAAAATTTTTAAGTTTGTATTAGTCTTGCATGTATATTGCAATGCAATACTGGAATAGGATAGTATAATAAAGTTATTGTCATTGAGTTGTTTAGTGCGTTTCAATGGAGACTCAAGCTCAGTAGATTCCTCGCTGGCCTATTGTGAAGTGATATTTAACTTATACTTCCCGTGAAATTACAGTGGTTCGAATCCATTGATCAATTTGGTAGCATAGCATTAGCATGATGAAATTTTCATATTATTTACTAATTTCTTTCAATTTAAGGCACCAGAATTCTTCTGTTTGTTTATTTTCTTAATGCTCAATGAAATAAATCATCGTGTTTCTAATTTTAAAACTTTTCTTTTACACATTTAATAAGAGAACATAAATTTACTAATATTGTAATTGTAGTGTTTTGACAGTAACAGTAGAAAAAATGCTAGATTTGGAGCTTTGTAGTTCTTAATAAACAAATAATAATTGTTTATGAAAACGTATTTAGGTTATTCTTCATTTAATATCTATGGAGCGTCTTAAATATCCACTGTATGGATATTTTCTTCACAGATATTTATATTGTAATATATTTATAATATATACTGTTATATATAGCATATATTTATAGTATATAATCTGTTCTTACGTATTGGGAATAGAACTGTGTGAATATTATTTCTATAATGGATAACCGCAAACTGAAAAGATTGAATTACGAGCAAGATGTGATACTAAAATGGAACGAAATTTTGCGTAATACCTTAATAAAATAACAATAATAGCAACAGTAAAAAATAAGAAGGAAACAAAGCTCAAGGTAATTATTACTTTCATGTTTTTTTTCACAAAAATATTGCTATTTCCATTTCGCTGATTGAGCTACTTCAGAACACTGTAGGCAATGAGTTAATAAGTCAAATTGATGTTAATCAGTAACTTAACATAGACATCTCTAGCTATAGTGAACTAAAGGGTTCATTACAATCAGAGCCAACTTTATAGTTAAGATTATAATAATTAACTGTGTAATTGTTAATATTACTTACTTGAATTTCAGACACTGAAAATGGATCATTTAAAACACATATGACTGTGTCAATCCAAAGGATTTAGCCACATTCTTAGCATTTTGTCAATGTCGTAACTACAGACCGACTGAGTGTGGTTTCTAGGTATTCAACAAAAATTCACTCGCGTCTATGATGAGCTCAAAAAAAGCTCCTGAGTTCGGTGCAAGTTTTGAACAAAGACCTATAAATTATTTCATGACTATTTCAATGCGATGATTAGAGACCTGAAATCCATTCATAAACTTTATTCAATAAATCTGTTAGTTAAACCATTCTTAATTGGAAATACCACGTAACGCAAATTTTCTGTGTTACCAGCTTACTATATTTTTTTGTCTATACCCGTGTAATTGCTACATAGAAAGCTCATTATCCTATTAAAGATCACATTTTTTGTAAATTGCCAGAAGTTTAGATTGTGTGAAATGTGAAGTATGATTTAGTTTGAGCAAAACATAACAACTATATCTGCGGGCGTGGATAGCCCAGGTGGCTCAGTCTGAAGGGCCGTAGCAGCCTCGGCTCGAAGGGTCGCGGGTTCGAATCCCGCCTCGGGCATCGATGTTTGTGTGTGTTCATGTTGTCCGTATGTGCTCCCCATACAGATACTCCGATGTTAAAACACACAGTTGTAGCTATATGACCAAGTTCTTAAAAAGCGACCTTAAAAATAACACGATCTCTTCTGTACACTAAACATGTTTGCTAAGTCTCATATTTTAAGAAAAAGAGTTTGAAGAAGCGAAAGAACTTAAATTGTTGTCAATTTTGTTAGTTCCAATTTTGAGCTTTTCAAAATATCAATTTTAAAAATCTTATTAGTACATAATATTAAAATTGTAATTGTATTTATTAAATTAACAAATAAATAAATAAGAGATAAAAAATATTGTATTAATATTTCTTCTTAAAAGTATAAAATTTTGAATTTTATTTACAATCGGAAGTGGACAATTTGATGTATATTTTAAAGAAGAGAAAGTAACAAATCAATATTTCTTTAAGGGCTATTCATTATTATTTAAAAAATTATTTCAGTTTCATTCAAGAATGGTTGTATAAATGAGTTTAATATCTTTTCAGGATAAAGTATACGTTATAACTACATTGGTATGTAAATGCTTTCCTTTTTTTTAGATAGTATGTACCATAACTCTCGTAGTATTCCTCTACATCACATATACGGAAAAGTCGTGTAATTTTCTTAATTAACATTAATGTTTGATATTTTGTTGGAAATGTTGCCATTGTTAGATTTATTAATCAGTAACTAGACGACGTTCACTAATTGGAGTACTTCACTTTCGAACACGAATAGTATATACGCTGTACCATGACGTGCGCAATGTCTTATCTTTCTATGAATAAACTGAGAGTTTAATTCTAACCCTATTCGAAGTTAGTACAGCAAACTGAATAATTGCACAAATAAGTTGTGAAGATTGAACCAAATTCTTCAACGAAACTTTTACAGCAAATTTAAATTTTCGGGGATAAAAAATGTGTTTCTAGGTATTGGCAAACATTTTGCCATGTTTTTCTTATTTTTGCATTTGTATAATTGAAACTAATAAAACTTTCTTTCTCAAATACTGTACTGAAATTATTGATTTATGTAACAGTCATAACTTTGTAGTCAAAATATTTTTTCATGACAACATTCAATAGTTGACATCTTCTGAAATATTTCATCTGGAATTGTACACATTTTTTTAAATGCTGAGTATTTTATGACAATTTCTGAAGCACAAAAATTATAATACTAAAATCCAATTCCTTCCGTGAAACTGGAAATATAACTTAGATGCACAAGCAATGTGATCGAAAATACTGTATATAATGTATGTAAATAATATATTTAATGTGAAACATTAATTGTGAGCCATGCTGTTTCCTTTGTGACCGAAAGAAAAGTGCTTTACTCTAGAAATTAGCAGTCTTGTGAAACTTGGAATTTTAAACACTAAAAAAAATACTATTTTGAAAAATAAATTTTTCACTTAACTAGAGCTGATGCAACAGCGTATATTTTCTCACTAATACTATATTATATTACCAACAGAAAAAAAATGTTTGCAACAGATATACGATAGCATATTCGATTGATACAGAGACAGACGGAGAGATAGGCAGACAGACAGGGTTTTAAGAAAAAAAACTCTTTTCCTTATCAAGGAACTCCAAAAGTCTTTTGACATTTATGCATTGATAATTTTACGAGGAAGTAAAGGATATTTCTATGTAAGAAAACGAAAAGCATATTTCTCTGTAAGAAAACATATATTTCTCTGTAAGAAAATGAAAAGCATGAAAAAATACTTCCCTGGTATCAGGAACCCACAACTTGTGTTTTTCGATCGAGAAACATCGACACACTTTCATGCAGAATTAGTATACGAATAAAACTCTTTGAGACACGTCACTTGCGCACTGACAATGTGAAGAATAGAAGAGCTTATTTCCAAACTGACGTATCTCCATTTACGATTGTTTCCTACTTCTACTTGTTATTACGACGCGTCTGCATCATAATAAACATTTTATTCAAAAATGCCGTTTCTGCTGTGTTAAACGGTATCCGATAACCGTTGTATCTTATCTTGAACTATGAAACTAAAATGAATCCTTTTCTTTCCTGCAAAATTGGAGTTTGATGGAGATACGTCACTTTGGATCTAAGCTCTCCGATTCCGCTCGGAGCGTGAGGGGCGCTGCCGAAGGGCGAGCAGAGCCCGTCAGTCGCTCGGCGCACTCACCGGCGCGGCGTCCCGCGTCGCCCCCGCGTCGCCCTGGCCCCGGCCCGCGCCCTCGCCCACGCCTCGTCCTCTCCGCCGGCCCCGCTCCGCCCGGCGCGGGCGGCAAGGCGTCGACGGCGCCGCTCCCCAACTGTCTGCGCTCAAGGGCAGGTCAGGGCGGCCGCCGACGCCGCCACGCCGTCAGGAGGAGGGCGTTTCTGTCTCTCTCTTTCTCTCTCTCTCCCTCCTGCCGCCCCCCCCCTCGCCTTTCCTTTTTTCTCTCTCTTTTTTTTTTAATACCCGGTGCGCCCCTTTCGTCGTGGCGCGCGGGGGCGGCGGGCGAGGCGAGGCGAGGCGAGGCGAGGGAAGGCTTTCCCTCCGAACCGGCGCAGCTGCTCGCTCCAACCGCCGAAACTTGGCCCCGGGCGGTTGGGCTTTCGGCGGGCGGCGGCGCGCGCCCCTGGCTCCCGA
This sequence comes from Acheta domesticus, assembly GCA_031308135.1. Classification (NCBI taxonomy): domain Eukaryota; kingdom Metazoa; phylum Arthropoda; class Insecta; order Orthoptera; family Gryllidae; genus Acheta; species Acheta domesticus. The sequence goes on along the minus strand of JAHLJT010003550.1, from coordinate 2,453 downwards.
GGCGGGTTCGCCGCCCCTCGCTCGCCCCGTCACCTTCCTCCGCACCCTGTTGCCTCTCGCCCGCCCTGTTGCCACATGCCAGGGGGCGGCCTTTCTCACGTACTAAACGCTGGGGAAACTAGTCATCTCTCTGTTAACACTTCTTGATTTTCGGTTTTGAGACGTAGTGCTTTCGGGGATGTCGGCGCCGTCGCGGTAAAATGCACGTCCAACTATTTAAGATGATGTTTACTGAACGTGTTCACAATATGACCGAATTGGTGTAAACGGGCAATGCGTGCACGTGGTGGGTTTTGGACGTTCTTATATATGTAAATGTTTGTATGTACGTACTTGGAATGTTTGCTAGAATGTATGAAAAAAGACAACAAAATGTCCTTACACCAAAGCAATCTGGAGTCATGATATTAGGTTGCCGAGCAGCGTTCTGCGTCTGTAATACTGTAGATGATATTGCATTTCAACTAGAAGTAACTTTGTGTTTTAAATAAAGGTCTTCCTTACTAAGAGACAGATTTTATCTTTTATATTCACCTTGTTCTTAATATTTCCGGTCCTTCTCAACTCTTCTGCGCGATGCGCCGTCGCAGATATCAAGTATTGATATGCGGACCTGTGTAGAGTGCTCATATATCTTCGTGTGAGAAGTTTCACAATTACTCGTGGTTTGTTAGAACTGTGTTTTGTCAAGCATATTTTCGAAAGTAGTACCCAAGTTGTTATATTCGATAACTGTTTATTTCTTGAAACTATTTTGAAAATGTCCCTAAACGTCTTAATAACAATGAGCAATTATTACGTAGAATTTAGGCATCCTGAATAATTTCTCTGAGTCTATTAGTGAAATGCAAAGAAATATCTTGCGCTCGGGCAACCAAATCCCTGTCTAGTGTTGTGAAACACGGGAACGAACCGGTATCACACTAGAGGAGGGGCAAGGAAAGAGCCCAGTGTGTGTGTGTGTGTGGTGCGTGCGTCGCGTCGGCGAGCCCTTGGCCTGCGCTGGCAACGCTCCCCTCGCGGGCGCCCTTTCCGACCCTTGTGTCTCGCACGGAGGCTTTGTTCAGGAGGCATCGACGAAGGGCATCTCTCTCGCCCGCAGGAAATTCGGGCAGGGTAGGGCAGGGGAGCCCGGCACTGCGGGGCCCGAACGAAACGAAATGAACCGACCTGAGACGCATCGCGGCGCTACGCGCTCCTTTTGGTTCTTCAGCCCCGCTGGGCGCGCCGCCGCCGTGCCACAGAGATTTCCTCGCCGGCGGAAACCCGAGGCCAGCGACGCCACTGCGACAACACTGGGTTTATCACCGCCATGTCACTTCACGGGCATGTCCGGTTGGGGAATCTCTTCGATCGTGTTTGGAAGCCAGAAAAGAATGGGCGTCTTTTGGCGAATGAACCTTCCCCTATTTTCAAGTACATTCAGTAGTTTTATTCCAATTTCATTGATTTTCATTGTGTACTACTTACGTAGTATAGGGTAGATGTGCAGGTAAAACATCTGACTTGTCGATCTCTAGAGGCTGCGAATGAGAGAGGATATTTTAATTTTTGAGTTACTTACATGAAGCCTCAACATTTTAAACATTTTCTAACAATGGCTCCAAATATTAGGATATAATTTTTTCTCGGCTAGAGCAAAGTACGTTTACTAAAATTGAGCAGGCCCATTTTCATGATCTCCCTTAAATTTTGAAAATGCTGGGTTTGAGAACCGAGATTTTATTTCTTAACGAAATCTGTTCTTTAATGTTAGACCTTAAAATGAGGTCACGTAAAATTGTCGGAAATATAAATAGTCATCGCGTATTTTTACGTTCACAATTTTTGCTTTGAAGTGCCACATTTTTCGAATCTCTACTGTACCTTCAATATTCAAGCCTGAGATTCTTTCTGAACGCAGAGTATTGAAAATACTGGACATAAAATAATTTGATATCCGTTTTTAAAAAAAATTGCTTAGTATTATCGCGAATTTTGAGAAAAGTTTCCTAAATATGGAATGAAATAGCATTAGCATTGAGTACAAGACAAGATGATTGGCGTGTAATCTGTGTTAAAATGAGCAGTTTTGGAGGAATATCCTAATTTTACAATTTATTTTTTTATTATTATTATTAGTAGAGTAGTAGTAGTAGTAGTAGAGTAGTAGTAGTAGCAGTATTTGATGGTCTTATTAGAATTTCGATCAATGCATTTGTTCGTAGCGATATCAAGGTTGTTGTGTTGCGAAATGAATGTGCAAACAAATTCAACGACAGAGTTGCTTGGCAGCGCCGGGTGGCAACAATAGGCAGTAGCGACCGCCGCCACCGGGTTGTATTATGATAAAATACAAATATTTATTTACGGCTGAAATAAGCAGCGGACAGCGTTGATGCGTTATGTACGCGAAACACTGACGTAAAACCACTAGATCAATAGCAGGAAGCTATTAAATTTAAACTTTTGAA
>JAHLJT010003549.1:0-25242 GCA_031308135.1 Acheta domesticus | reverse complement strand
TATTCAGACCTTTAATTTAACGATGTTATCTTTACAATAACAATTGATTTAATATTTAAAAAAAGGAATGAATGCAAAAAAAACTATTAATTTAGAAATGAAAATCAAGTACAAAATGTTACTACCGCAACACAAAAACTTTCTGACGCAAGTTTCTTTAGTCATCTTTTTCTGCACAACTCTTGCACACTTGGTTTGTTTCTTTCCGTAAAAAGTATTTGCATTCTGAGTTATTTCTTATTTGGGTTTTTCCATTCTTAAAAAATTCCTATTTATTTTCGCCTTCTTCTCCAAATTCTAAACAAAATTGTCCGATGATGAGTAATGGTCATTTTAAATTTGATGTTCCGATAGATACTCTGAAAACTACTCTACATTTGTTCCACCCACTGCGCAATATTTTGTTCCAAATCATGACGTGTAATATTTACACACCTCGGTTAATAGACCTAGAACCATGTTTTTTCTGTACTTTGCACTTTCTCTCAGAGGTGCAAACGGAACAATAATGTACTAACTGGCAAAGTGCGATGGGCACTCAGTGAAAGTTACACTGCTACTGAGGCGGGAGACACTAGGTCTCCTACCCGCCAACAAAGGCTGATAATTTCCCCCAAAAGCATTCCACAACATACTCTTACGAACCATACTTAAAATCTGTAAAAGGAAAAGCTACAAGAAGAATACATATTATAAAAAAAACTACATGTCACGTATTAGACGTTTCGCGCAAGGGCTACAAGTCGGTAGCAGAGGGTTATATGGAAACTGAAAGTAGGTAATTGATAATGTGAAAAATAAAAAATTAATATGTTGGAAGACGATGGACTACAGGATGGCCGCAAGCCTACGACTTCGATGGACTACGCCTTCACTTAAGCGTAGGTTTCGAAAGCCCTGATTTTCATAGACATCTGCTTACAATCAAATGGCATTAGCGCGTCTACAACGCCTGTATATTATAATATTTCTAACCCAAAGTCATAATTTTTGAGATATCAGTCAGAAGGTAAAATATATGAGCAATTTTGGGCTTCTTTCAAAATCATCCAAAGAGGTGCTCGGGGTTTGGCTGATAAAATTTGTGGAGTGCAATTACACAAGCTCGGTTTAGATAAAACTCCCGATAAGCTCATAGCCCAAACGTATGATGTAGCTGCTGTTATGAATGATCAAAAAGTGGGGTGCAGTGCATTGTAAAGGAAAAAATATCCCAACGCAATTACGTTCATATGCTTACGCACAAAAAAGGAAATCTTTTACTTCAGAAAGCAGCTTCTTCATCTTCTGGGAGCAGAGTATTTTTTGGGGGAGCTTTCAAGAAAATATGCTCATTTTTTCTAGATCGCCCAAAAGAATGCAATATTTAGCAACATTCGTGCAAAGAAAACTGTGGTACTGTACCATCTTCAAGATGGTAACTTTCAGCATAGGGCTGTTCATACTGTGTTTGAAAATAAAGACTGTCTCATTGAATGTTTCGAGCATATTCGAGACAGTGAAGAAGATAATACAAAGCCGGTGGGCAAGCTGCAGGATTGGTGCGAACATTAAAAGATTCAGATTTTGTATTTTTGGCTTTCTTTCTACCACAAAATTATGCTTCATGTAGCAACTTTCTTCGACAGTGTTCAGAAAAGAATATAGATTCTGTTCAAATGAAGGAATTCATCAAAATATTTTCTGATGAAGTAACAAGGTTCGCCAAGTGGTGCGAAGACGAACAAGAATCTCTGAGTGAACCCCCAAATAAGAGACAATGCATCTCTCGCAAAGAAGGAAGTAACCGTGTTGCTGCTCTGGAAGTATGTGATACTTTATTAAACAACATCGTAGACAGGTTTGAGAGTTCTGACCATTTGTGTGCTGCGAAATTATTTCTGATGGAACAGTTCGTACAGTACTCTTTGAATTTCCCGGAAAGAAATTTTGAAACCACTGTGAAAATATACGCCAAAATAAATGGTCCAAAATTTAGAAGGAACTGGAAGTGTTATACTCCCGAGAAGATTTTCATGGAGGCATCTGGGGCTGCCTGCATTGCTTCAATTTTTTTTGGAAAACAACATGTCAAGCACGTTTTCAGAATGTATCGACGTTTTGAAATAATTGTCACCATTCCCATGACCACAGATGGAAAATGAACGTTGTTTTTCCACTCTAAAGAGAATAAAAACTTTTCTTAGAAACACTCTCGGTGCAAACAGATTGAATGCCCTTAGCCATGCTTTCTCTTGAGAAACGGATGATTCATGGCATTCGGGATTTTAATGGTCAAGTTATTGAGGTGTTTGCCAGAGCCAAGGAGAGAAGGATTGAAATGCTGTATAAAAATTAGAGGTATGTTTTGCTACGCTTGCATGTTGCGTTTATTTTCTCGTTTTTTTTGGTTGTTGTTTTTTTGTGTGCCCTACCTGGCCTGAAGTCGAGGAGCCGCCACTGAGTAAGTAATATAATCCTCCACGGCGTTGCTGTAATATATGCGGCTATGACATGCCACTTGGTAATTCTCTTAAAATGTTTTCATTGTTGGATAGGTAGGTTAGAATGATAGGATAACGGGCTTTTATGTACTAAAGTTAATGATGCAATGCCTCTACATTCACTTGATATAGTACATTAACTATAATAAAGTAAATAAGAATGATACAATAGATATTGCAGAATATAAATGCTTAGCATGACACTTGGAACAGTAGTTTCATAATGAAATATATTTGATATATTTTGGAATATGTTTTGATGGCCTTCAGCTCTGAAATTTTAATTTTTGTGAAATTATTCTTTCTTGTGTATATAATGTGCTGCGAAATATTGTAACAGTTGCGATTCATTGAAGTTTGTTTCTTTTTGTAGAAATAAGAAAGATAGTACTGTTCCTGACTATCGAAATATTTTGCAATTAGGCACTGCAGGCACTTCGTCTGAATTTCTTTTGAATTTTTCAAGTGATGGTTGAAGTGAGACCAGAAATTGAAGTATTATTAACCCTATATTTGCTGTTGTAACAGGTCTAGTTTATACTACATGTAGATTACAACAACATATATATTTTTTAATTTTCTTTTCTGCGTCATCGACATACTTGATCGAAATCAGGGAATGTTGTGAAAATAATGTTGTGAAAATAATTCTACTCTTTTGCAAACTGTAATTTTGAAAGAGAAAAATGCAACCGCTTTTGAAAAAATATGATGGAAACGTTTTCGAAAATGCGCCATTTTTGTTTCCATAGGCTGAAAACTGTATCGATTTTTTTAAACTTTCATTAGATATACATTGCAGCTTCTCTGTTAACGAACTTATTAAATCATGAATTTCCACTATGACGTTTATTTTAACAACCTGAGGGATACATTTTTAAAAAATTATAATTTTAAAAAATAAAAAAACAACAAAATTTTGTTTGTGTTTTGTTGTTTTGTACATTTAGCAGTTTCCGTAAAAGAAGTTTAAAGGAAATATTTGGAGCCACTTTTGAGAGAATCTTGATTTGAAAATTGCCCATATTTCACTCAAAAGTGTACAAAAACTATTAAAATTTCCCAAAAAATGTGTATAAATTTCATTAAAGAACTAGTTTTGGAGAGAAAAATCAGACAAACTATCGGTCTTCAATAATGTAGTTGCACAAAGGTTTCCAAAAGTTCAAAATATTTTCAATTTTCGAAATTCAAGAATTAACCGTGAAAATCGAACCTATACCATCTCAATAACCCGTACTTTCCTACGAGTACATTATTTCTAAGATTTAAAATGAAGACAAATAGCGCTACAAGAGAAGAAACAGAGAGAATGAGACCTCAGCCATTCTTTGAAGCTGTGAATTGTCCTTTTCGTGGAAAAAATGAAGCAACAACTTGGATCTGATTTTTTAAATAAATTTGTTTTAAACAATCTCTATCTTTAATTTGTAGTTTTGCAATGTTATCTTTTTACAATTTTCGAAAATACAAAGAGTTCTCCGGAATGGAACTAGCGCCAATTTTCCCGCAATATTACAATACTTTGTCCATACTACGTAATCGCAAAGGTGTGTCAAGCTGGAACTCAAACTTTCCTAAATACAGTGACCTGTACATATACATGCACGAATGTATGGAACAATAGGCAGAAGATTGCTTTAATGGTAAATTTGCTAATTGTATGTTCGTTTGGACGCCGTGCAATTCAAAATTGTACTGTAGTCTTTTGGGCCATGAAATAAATCTAACAAGAACAAAACGGATTGTATTTTGCATCAAAAGGTGAACTCATTATTTGTCGCAATAAAAATGAGGTAATGAGTATTTTTTAATCACCATTTACCGTAAAACGGGAAACGGCTCCGGACTAGGTATTTTCGCTTCTGAAAAGTGGTCTACCCCGGCATTGTTTACTATACGATTCAGATTGTGGCCTGTTTTGTAATGCTGAAAGCACAATAAATTGTTATTGTTGGTACTCCAGTCTTTCTACCCTTTTATACATTCCATACAGAATATTTTTATTTTTCTCATAATAATTTACATTGTGTTGTATATGACCAACAATAACATGTAGGTTTTTATAAACATAAGTTGCCTGATTTTGTTATTACTTCTAATTTACAAATACTATTTACAACTACTAGTTACATTTGTGAGTTCTCCCTTTTGCGCTTATCACAGTTTCACTCTGGCGTCCTATGTCGCAATTCTCCACAATCATGCTTATCCCATCACTGCACTGTCAATACCACTTCACGCGCATGCATTCGGTTGCTTGAGTTTTTCTTCTTTGCCGGCAGAGTTGTCTACCGCATCGTCGGCGCAGTAACGTATCACCTGGTGTCCCCCTCCACTCCCATCATATAGCTTTGTAGCGGGATCATGTAGACGCCAATTTAATTGCTTTTGGTTCGCCTGTGCTCCACAGGGATAAGGTCATCGTAGGAGGTGTGCCAGTAGTAACACGCAATGGCATCGGAGCCAATGCGTTCTAGTAGCACACGCGTGCTGTTACCAGAAGTGAATTTACGGAGCAGGGCCGCACGAGCCCCATACCACTCTCACAGCGGGACACCGCGAAGTCCACCCCTCGTAAATTGTTGACGTTCAGGAAGGAGAAATGTGTTGATACTTCAGTGTCTTCTCCGGGTATCTCTCCTCCAGATGCCCTGGGGTGCCCGAGGGGTCTATCTAGATCACTTGGTGCTCCTTCCTACCACCAGATCTGAGCACATTCACTCCGTAACCACGTTGGTCTTCGCCAGTACGGTCCCTCCACTCAACGAGGCGATCCTTTTTGACAAGTTCTGACAGTACGTCTCTGTTGTGTAGTAGCAGCGAGTGGGATAGGCACTCTCTGATATGGCATGTGCTATTGTTTCGGAGGACGGAGTTTGAGGGTTACTTTTATGCGTACTACCGCGGCGGGCAGGGTACATTGTTGAGGTTGCCGGTGACGTTGACGATTGAAAGTAGCGATGAATCAATTGCGCCGCTTAAACAAAATAGGTCGAAAGTGTCATTGGTCACTCCCTCAGAATATATGTAGATTCTTTGTCACACCTTGAAGGGCGGCTACATATATACCTTGCTGTGATTAGCCCTCCAGAGTTGTGCACATGCCTGTTGGAAAAGGCGCGCAGTTATTATTTGCCGCGCTACATCACCGGCGTCTGCTTCGTGCTCTATTGTGGATCAGTTTGCGCCGTGAACTTATGTTTCGCTGAGTTATGCGTTTTTTCACGTCAGATGGAGTGGAAAACGAACGCATGAAATGCTTCCTACTCTATAATCTTCCTTGACCATGGTTTATATAAAGTACAGGATAACCTTATGGTATACTGACTGGATTCTCAAAGGATAACCTTACGGTAGAATACGTTACCCATGGCCCGCTGTGGCGTTATGGACCATTAGAAAACTTGTGTGAACTCATTTTATTTCTATTATAAACAATGTTGTGAATAGTGAGCCATTAATAATTAGGGTACTCAAGTTCTAACAACTCTTATTACTTGTTTTTTATATAATGAATTAAAGTAAAGTGGATAATGAAATTGCAAATTAAATATATTCATTCAAAAAATTCAATAAATTGTCTCCACAAAGTATAATTATGAAGCTTACTAAAAATAAGCATAGTTCATATTTTACAATCCCTCTGCAAATTCGCAATATTTTTAAAAACATTTAATTACCTATCAATCGGAGCAATTGTAAAAATGAATTACACAGCGTCAAGGTGTTTGGAAGCAAGCAAACAGCGTCACAATCAGCAACACAGTTTCAGAAATGGCGGCGTTAATTTCGTAGCAGACAAACTCATTCTACAGTATTTCGAATTGATGGAGATGAATCTTTTGAAGATGAGCGATGATGATGTATCTCAATAAGCAAAGCATCAGTTGCCATAAAATTGATTTTTGCATTAAAAGTTCCAAAAAATAATAAATAATTAGATGCAAATCTTTGCGTATTCTATTCTGTTTGTTAAAATAGATCGATGTCATCATTAATGTACTTTAATATAAATAATACTATCGGAAAAATATATAGTTGCAGAGTTACTTTTCTAGCACCAGAGTAACTGCTACACTGATTAAGAAATTCTTTACCTGATGACTTACTCAACAAGCATTCCATTTTCTTGTTAACTTCTTTACTTTTCATCCGTAAGTCCAAAAGAATGTTATCATTTCTTTCAACAAATGACATGTTACAGGATCGGATTATCTCTTTCCCACTTTCACTAGAGGGGCAATATATAGGTTCGAATGGATTATTTGATAAATTGAGTATTTTAATATTCCTCCCGAGTAGTTGTTTTGGAAAATGTGTAATATTGTTGTCATCAACTTCAAGTTCTTCTAGAGCCTTCAGTTCTTTTACAAAATCGAGAGAACGCAGAGATACATTAGACAGTTGCAAATATTTGAGATGTATTTGGTTCGGAAACATTTTGGTCAAATTCTGAAGATTGTTGTTACTGAGATCCAGTGTTTCTAGATTTTTCATTTTCATTATCACATGAGCACTACTTAAAGAATTGTTGCACAATCTGAAGCTTGAAATTGCACTCTTACTTAAAGGATGAGAAGGTTTTATTTCAGAAATGCGATTGTTACACAGATCAACATGTATCAAATGTTTAACACCTGCAAAGTTAAAATAAGATATGTTATTATTGTTCATTTCTAGTAGTTGCAACTCGTGATGTGTGAAATCAACATTTACTTGTTCTATTTCATTATGTGATAATGAAATTTCGTAAATGTTTTTGAGAGAAATATCCTGTAATGGTGCAATAGTTTTTATTTTATTATTATCTAAAAATATGCATCTCAGTTCTGTCAAATTTGACACACTTAAAGGAATACTTGTAACACTATTGTGTGAGGCTTCTAAGATGCCAAGATTTTTAAATTTTGATATAAATGACAAATCAGTAATATTATTGTAGTCTATATACAGCGAAGTCAAATTACAGGGCGAACTTTCAAACCACTGCAATTTATTTTTTCGATAGCTTCAGTTTAATGAGAAATGCAAAATGGGTCTGTGTTAGGTTTAGGGCATCAAACATATTTTGGGATAGATCTAAAACTTCTAACTGTACAAAATGATCCCAAAAATGCGTACTTAAATTGTATATATTGTTATTTCGAAGCGATAATGCTTTAATAGATGAGGGGCCTCTTGAGAGTAAGAGTGAATTTATTAAATGATCTTCTAATATGAAATGTTGAGATTCAAGGCCAACTCTTGTCTGTGGAGGTTCATCGACGTTTACGGAAAGCGTACAAATAGCATCTGACACAGTCATGCGTTTTCCCGCCAAACACTTACACATGTAATTTTCACTTATGATAGTCGAAACGTTTCCCACTGACAATGAAATATTTCCCACAGAAAACCTTTCCTTATGTAGGAGCATTTCATTCGGTGGTATTCGAGTCTCAGCAATATTTAAATTTAATAACAATTGATGACAATCCTTTTGCACTGAAACGTGATAAGGTTCAAGAGCATCCCTTGGGTAGCAATTGTTATTCGTACTCGTACTGCGGGGTGCATTTGAGTCACCCTCAGACTGCTCACTTCTCGGCAACGACACATTGAACGGATATTGCACTGAGTTCGATGTTGGAATCATAGTAGTGGTGGGGTGACGAACGTTCACAGGAAGAGTGGTGATGCCAAGTGGGCTGCTGGTGGTATGGGCTTGCGCTGATGAGTTGTGGTTGAAGGCAGCAGTTGTCTCCAAAAGCAGGAGACTTGTAGTCACCAACAATAGTAGATGTTTAGAAGACCGAATTCCAAAACGGGTTGAAACCCTAGAAACAAGTTGACATGTGAACTAGAAATACAAATGTATCATTTATGATATAAAATGAATTCAAAACGAGAAGAATATTTTTTTTAATGTCACTTTGTTATTTAAATAAGCATTTAAGAAACATTTACAATCATGTTCAATCTCCAGCAAATGAACTTTTAAGACACAGTTATTATGAACAAACATTTGTTGAGAGAAACAAGAGAATGGGAAGTTGTAAAAACTACAATCCGACTGCGAAAAGTAGGAAATTTTGTATCAAAGAATAACTTTTTATAACACATTTTCATGCTTTATCAGTTTTCATACGTCAAAATAAAAATAAAATTTGTAAACTGGTTTATAAATATTATGAAATACCATATCTTTTCAAAAATAAGAGCATATTTGAGTTTGATCGCAAAATAGTTGTTTTACAGTTACGAAAATTGCTCTTCCAGTCATTCGAGAATTAATAAGGATTAAAATCTCATTAATATCACTAAGATAAATAAGAGTAAATGATATAAGAGTAAATTATATAAAAAATTCTGTAAAATTTTGGGGTACTTTACATGAAGTTTCCCGGACATTTTCAAAATTTTCTCAAAAATGGCTCCAATTATTTTCTTTAAACTTCTTGCGAGAATAGAGTAAAATACAGTTATTAAGGTGGGATAGGTCCGACTTTTGCGGACAACTCAGAATTTTCGAAAATTGCAACAGTTTAAAATTTTCCGGCGTCTTTCTGGAAATACAAAATTGAGGACAGAGATTTTTCTTTTAAATCAAATTCGTTGTCCAAAGTGTGTTCTTTCTTTAACGTCATATACACTTTTTAAAAGTTTAGTAGTTTTCTCGCAATATTGCGTGCAATATGTGCAATTTAAAATAATTACAGAAACAAGATTTTCTCAAAACAGCTCCAAATTTTTTCTTTAAAGTTTTGGTAGGTATAGTGCCTAATGTATTTTATGAGATGAGAAAACCCCCATATAACTCTACATTTTGTTTTTTCAAAAATTGTAAAAATTAATTTTTTTGACTTGTCTCTCACATCATTAATATTTACATTAGTCTTGATTTGTTTACAATATTATATTACGGAGTACATGAGCTTTAAATAATACTAAGGAAATATTCTCGAAAACCCAACCGTTTTTATGTGAAAAATAGCTCAAATTCCGCATTTTCAGAAACTCTCAAACGCCATTTTCTCATATATGGCTGCATTTTTTTCTTGAAACTTTGCGAACAAATAGTGCTAATTACACTCTACTTTACACTTTAATATGACGTCAAGTTTATTTTGAGTTTTTTTGTTGTTACAAAAATTACGTAAATGTAATTTTATTGAAAGATCTTTCATATCTTTAATATTCATATTTTCAGCAATTTGTAAAGATTATTTTTTATTTGTTGGAACATGGAAAACAATACAAACTGAGAATAAAGAAAAAAACAGCTTTGCTCCAACACAAACTCTAAAAACATTATAACATAACATAATAACATACAATCATTAATTTCTATCCTCTGTTTTTTTAATAAACAATTATAAAAAAAGGTTAAATGAAGTTAGCTTTTAGTCACGAGTAAATTCGTCCTCTTTCGTCCATGTGATTCAGATTAGATCGCAATATTTCAGTCAAATGTATTTTGTTTAGAAAAACAAATCTCCAAAATCCCGATCGTTGCATTCTTCTAAGGGATTGCTGCGATCCCGTAATACTCTTGTTATCGGGTTCAGTCCAAAGATCACTCCATTGGCCACTATTTCTGCTTAACAAACATTAAAGGAATTACGTCAAAATTAAAAGTTACAGTGGTGTACCCGAACTTGCAAACTGCGATAAGATCAGTTCCACACTGCGAAGAGTTGCGCATACCAAAGACTCCAGAGTACGTGATTGGACATAGTGAGTTCAGATTGGGATAGAAGTTCATGCATGCACCAATTGCTGAGACTAACGGAAAATATTGCCGAGCGCTTTCATCAAAAAAACACACTGTAGCATTTTTCTGCGACATTGCACAGGCTTATGACAAGATCTGGCAGGCAGGACTAATGTATAAATTACGTAGTTTAGGAGTCCCTGACTACATTCAAAAAATAATTTGTAGCTTTCTTACAAACATAAATTTCTAGGTAAAAGTCAATGAAACATTATCAACTCCTAGTAACATATCAGCAGGCTTACTTTAGGGCTCTATACTCTCTCCAACACTATTAAATGTTGTGTGTTATTTTCCAATCAAAATCCTCTTATATTTAAATAATTGTAAAATGCTTAGCTATGGTAACTCTTAAATTGAAATTATGATTTTTGACAAATTTGAAAATGTTTGTGTATCTATTTATGTCGATACTTTTGATTGGATACTAATGTTATATTGTTCTTGCAAGTGAAGATTTTTTATGGCCATTAAAGAAACTTAACCTTTGATGGTATCTGAAGAGGTAAAACACTCCGGTTATGAACTTTTGTACTAACAAATATAAATTAAAAAAATAATGAAACTTGGCTTTATTGTAATTTGTAGCAGATCTTCTTAATCCATTCATAATACATAATTATTCATAAAATCAGGAGGTTTAGGCTCTCACTTTTTACTACAAAATAATAATTATATGTTATATGTTGAATATTTTTCGAATTGAACGTTTTGGATGTATGATGTATTAATCCCTGAGCTTCAAACCTAACAAAATGAACTAAGAGTGAGGAAATAAGTAATTATCAATCCCACAGTGCAATTCATTCGGAGTATCCATCGCTTTAAACATCGCGTGTCGAGTTGAAACCATTCGCTTTAGAAGTTGGCAGTACTGACATAGCATATTGGTTATTGAGTGTGGCGCAATAGGCTCGGAGTACTTTACCCAACTTCGCTGGTTCAAGCCACATCGAAACCGTGGATTTTTAAGGTCGAAAAATCCTTCGTACGCCTTTCTTCGGAGGGGAAGTAAAGCCGGCTGTCCAATGTTAGTAGATTTACTTGCATACAAAAGATCCTCAAGCCTAAATGAAGCTTCTTCTTACATTTATTTCGGCTAGAGCCTGTTTCTTTACAAAGAATACTTAATTAAAATTTAAAAAACCTGATACATTACATTTATGTAGTCATATTTATAAATTGGCACTATATTCATGCTGTCTTGTTTCACAAAATGTCTTTCCACCTAGTTCTTGGGCGTCCTACTCTTCTCCTTCCTTCCGTTCTTCTATCTCTAGTCACTTTCACCAGTCTGTTTTCTTCCATTCTTTCTATATGGTCATTCCATTTCTTTCTTCTTTCTCGAACCCAGTCTGAGATTATATCTATTTTGGCAAGTTTGTCTAATATTAATATTAGGTTCCTTATCCCTTAGCGTTTTATTTGTAATTTTTCTCAGCACCCGCATTTCCGACACTTCCATCATTTGGCATATTTGTTTTGAGTCTGCTCTCGTTTCAGCTGTATATGAAAATACTGGTCTAATTACTGCCTTATATATTCTAATTTTAGTGTCTTTTCTTAGAGATTGATTTTGCCATATCGAGTGGTTGAGACAGCCTGCTATTCTATTTGCTTTTATGCTTTGTTCCTTAGCCTCTTTTATAGATCTGCCATCACTAGTTATTGTTACGCCTAGATATTGTATTTCCATCACTTGCTCTATTAGGTATTCGTTTATAGCTAGTTTGCATCTCAATGGCTCTTTTGAGATTGTTATGCATTTAGTATTTTGTGTGGATATCCTCATGTTGAATGACTGGCATGTCTTGTAGAATTGAAACAGGAAGCGTTGTAAATCATCTTCGCGTTCGGCAATTAAGACTGTATCGTCTGCATAACAGATTGAGTTAATGTTATAAGAGCCGAAGTAATATCCTTTTTTGTTCGAAAGATTGTTTAGGATGTGTTTCATTACCAGGTTGAAGAGTATTGGGCTGAGGGAGTCTCCTTGTCTTATTCCTTGACCTGTTGTTATGGCTTGGGTTATTTGTTCGTTATGTTTTACTTTCATTCTGGTGTTCATATTGTGACCATGCTTACCTTGATAGGTAATCAGGGATACACACATCATAATTTTATTTGTTAGGATCAAGAAATTCTTTTAGGGGATGCTATTGATAAGCACGTCTGAACTTGATTTACTTTTATCAACACAAAAATAGGATTTATTGAAATGAAACAATTAACATTACATTCGAATTATTACTGATCATCACTGAACAAATAACTGACCAATTTGCATGATATTTATCTAGTTATGTTTCTAATTATCATACACTCATTATTCTAATCGCTCCCTTTACATCCTCATCCGGATTACGATTTCACGGGAGCTCCCGGCACGACCAATTAACCATCAATTTTACTGCGTATTACAACACATCATGCACTGACAAATTACCCGACAATATTCCTTAGTTAACTATTCCATCTCCGTCCCCTCTCTCTGCATTCACAAACCGACTACACTTGTCACAGGAAATGTTAAACTTTCTTTACATTATTCCAATGAGCATTCTGAATATGCGGAAATCACATCCTCCCCCTAATAGATTTACTTGTGACTCTTATTGACTTAACTGGTGTACTTCCTCCGTTGTCGCTGCCTTTTCGCTCACCGCCGCATGCGTCGCCACTTGTTTTCCGATGCGGCTGCCGTCCGTTGACCTTGGAGCTTGTCGCCGCTGTGCAACCACGCCGCCACTCCACGCCCGCCGAAGATCCCTCGTTCCCAGGATTGTACGCTCTTCGCATTCGTGCACGTGTTCACGATCAGTTCATAATCCCACGCCTGCGCTGTCTCGCCGTCAACTCCTTTGCACAAGTATTGGAATTACGGCTTCTAATCGTAGAATTCTGCACTACTGTACCGCGCATACGTAATTGCATCCACAAGTTAGTGATTACTAGATGCGCGATTTCTCTTCTCAAATGTCCTAACATCTCTACGTGACGAAAGTATTCTCTTCTCGTATCTTCTCCGGCGCACTAGATCGTCCGACATCATTCTTATTACCATCACTGTCCTAATTCCCACATTATCATGTCATGATCACCGTATTACACACGTGTCCACGAAACCTTGGACTTCTTTCACTAATTTCTATTATTATAGTTCTTCGTTCACACTCACGATAACCATCAGTCACTCTTCTCAACCTATTTCGTACGCTCGTTGTTTCCATTGTCCACATTGACTCGATCACTACTGATTTCTCTCCTCTCGTCTCCACATTACGTTCACATCGCCATCTTTTCGTCCGTGCCTCTCAACTATCGTCAACCAACTGACCTTCCGCCTTTCGCCGTTCGCTTGAATCCGTGATCCATTAAGTTCGTTTACTGACCCGGTTGATTTTCTCAGCGATCGATCCGTCCTTCACGCGCCAATTTGAATGTCGTTGTTTATGTAACCATACGGTCAAAAAAAAAAAAAAAAAATATATATATATATATATATATATATATATATATATATATATATTTGCTATGAGTTTAATAAGGTTGCAGGGGATATTTTCTTTCTTTAAAAACTCTTTTTCACAGAAAAGCTCTTTTTCATGCGAAAGCTCTTTTTCACAGAAAATTTTTGAGTTTTCGAAAAACTTCATTTGAAATCATTTGAAGCACATTCACTCACAAATACAATAGTGTTCACAAATTGATAGAAATGTGCATATTAATGGTGTGAGAGGTATTTCAATACCATAAAGAAAATACTGGTACAGGTAAACAGAAATCCAATCCCAGTTCTAACGAGACACAGTGTTTACTCTTCATTGTACGCAATCGTGCATTCTTTGCCAATATTGTTTTTTTTTGACGAAGAACATGAAAAGGAGGAAGAACTCTTTTCTTCACAGTTGATTCACTTTCTACAGGATGAGATCTTCTTGACCATGGTATTAGATTTTCGCTGGTTCGACGCTTCTGGATTCTACCATACCTGTTCACAGCCTGTAGAAAATGCAACTGTTTGTGAAATTACTAATTACTTGATTCTATGTGATTGAAGTACACGGGTGTACCTCTTCGATAATAAAATTAAAGAAGAATACTTTGTGTTGACAAGGGTGTGTTATATTGTTATCAATTACAACGTGACATTTAGAACAAGTGACAGAGGATAAGAGGTTCTTGAAGAAAAATATATATTACAGGCTTAATATGGCAATGGAAAAATAAGGAAGAGAGTGGGGTATAGCATGCGCGAGATATCGCACAGGTGCGCTACTTAAATTGGCAGAGTTTGAAACTTGAAGGGTGAGCTAAAAAACGGACAAAAATATTTTGAATAAGAATAATATTAGCGTTTAGTGATTAATCATACCAAATGCATGAGTGCTGTAGGTTATATCACAAACTTTTCACAGAAACAAGACTGTCAATACTTGCATTTGATAGATGAACGGTTGCACTATACACATAAAAAGCAATCTTTGTCGATATCAAGAAACTATTAATACTTCTAATTGTTGCTGCAAGAGCATTTACATTTATTTGCATAATCGTAAATAAATGTACATAGAAAGCATACATGTAATATGAAAAAATCAAAGCCTTCTACGTGGCCAACGAGAAACCAGGCCGGGGCGCGATTTCGTGACGTCAGCAACTTTCTGCTTAATAATGAATTGGACGGTGTTAT
The DNA here is from genome assembly GCA_031308135.1 of Acheta domesticus. Taxonomy (NCBI): domain Eukaryota; kingdom Metazoa; phylum Arthropoda; class Insecta; order Orthoptera; family Gryllidae; genus Acheta; species Acheta domesticus. Next base: position 10,310 of record JAHLJT010003549.1, on the reverse strand, counting down.
GCATCAACCGGCTAAGTATCATTTAAAGAAAATGTGTTATGGACGCCATCGGTTGCAATGGACCATGTTCTAAGTGTACGCAAAATTTTGGCATCAAATCTGTAAAAATAGCCTCATAAATTAATGAAAAAATGTAAACGCTATCAGTCACATCAGGAATTTTATGTTTCGGAAAAACCGGTTATAACCTAGATCTTCAAATCTGCTGTTCTTAATTTCACATTACGCAGGTAAGCGCCAGATATTCCACTCAGGTTTGTGTAGTTCAATGAATGAAGTAATTAAATTAGAGTTTTAGCGCTGAAAATATAATAAAACCTTGAACATGATTATCTCAAAACTTGTATGTTGTCGCATATCCGGTTGATGCATAACACCGTCCAATTTAACTTGCTTGTAAATTACAAGAATCTAAATATTAATCTCAAATGCATCACGGAATATCTATATCTTTTACTTCCATGCTTAAAATAGCATTACTGAATGTATCACAAACAAAGTCTTCCTAGTTTTCGTGCAAATGGTTCAACTTGTTTTCTGCAAATTTTCTTATAAATGCAATATTATGTCTGAACACGCTGACTTGAAATTTGATCGAATCACTGTGATAATGAAAATACTGGTACAGGTAAAACAGAAACCAAAACAGGTTAATCTTGGGTTTACTATGACCTACTTCTCCACTATTTTACGAGAGTGGGATATCGCTTGCCTTGACATGTTCCCATTATCTTCCATTCGATGCGCCTGGATATTATCGTTCACCGGACAGGAATCGTATATTATGTTTTTATTACTAAACCTAACAAGATAATCTTCACTCTTCACTGTAAAGAATCGTCCATTCTTTGCCAATATTGTTTCTTTCTTCTTTTTGACGAAGGACATCAAAAGATGTAAAAGCTTTTTCTCTCGATTATAATTTGACTTAGTTCACGGCCTCCTCCGCCAAGGCTTGTGAAATAGGTGGTATTGGTAATATCGATGAGCGCCGGACCAGCAAAAAATGTAATATAATGTCTATAATATTTTATTTTGTAGATAACAATGTGAGAACGATCTTGAGGCTTGGATTCAAAATTGCAAGTTTTAAACCCTTATAACGCTTCGTTCAAGAGATTTTTAACTATGCAGATTTTGACAATTCAGTCGTGTGCTGCTGGTTGCATCTGAAATGAATATTTAAATGCGTTTTTAAACAAATCCTTCACGTTTTTAAAGTGAAAATGCTTTTCGTCACGTCTCCATGAAAATTATGTTCTTTAGATACTTCATTCATAAAGATTGGTTGCGTGTGAGAGCCGCCCGTAGGACGTACATTAAATACATCTAGGATAACGAATATTATAACAGATTTAAGAAACAAACATATCATACTTACATCAATAAATTTAATATATTAGCTTATATTTTTTAAAACAAAGCATAAAATACATTTTTATACAATTATATAATCATAAAGATTATATTGATATACACTACTTATAATATAGACGAATTCAACTATTTGAAGAAACATTATCATACGTAATCAATAACTACTGTAATAGCTTTTAAAACAAAGCATAAAATACTTTCACAAATGATAAAAGTAGCAATTAATGTAGAAATATTCTAAGTTCGCCTATCAACGTGAGAAAATATTTATGTCCCTCCATCAAAATACCAACGGAGTAAGAAATAGTGATAGGAAAATAGTAGAGGTGTGTAAAAATGTCACAGACTTTTTCATACTAGATGGTTCTCCAGTCTTAATGTCTACTGGTCTCAATGGACTCATGAGACTTATGGTCAAATGACTTACGAGGGTCAAATGACTTACGAGGGCCTCGCACCAAACATCAGAGTTCTCATTTTTACTAGAGGTCCATCTCGGCTTGAGAATCTGGAACCAACGGTCATGAGGCCCATCTCAGCCCTGTACCATGTCTTACTGTGATATACCATAATTACCTACATTTATGTGAGTAAACAAGGGACAAAGTATTCTAGATATCACCAAGGGGCTTGGGTCTCTATGGTGCAGGTACGCAGGTGGCACCGTAGAAACATAAATAACGTGAGTTCATTCTGAGACAGGTGCGAGGTGCACCATAGTTACCACCTGTAAACACGCAGGTGGCACCGTAGCAACGCGGACAATACGAGTTCGTTCGAAGCCGGGTGTAAGTGACACCGTAGATACTGCGAGAGCTGGGTTGCTAGGGTGCAAACGCAGTGTGACACCGTATCAACGCGAGATATGAGTTTGTTAAAAGCGGGTGCGGGGGTGCACCGTAATGACCACAAGATTGTAATTTGTACAGAAATGGGACAGCAAGGGTGACGTCAACGGATGTTTCGAAAAAGTTTAAAAACAATGGAAAAACAAATATGGTTAAAGTAGTTAGTATAGTTAAAGAAGGTTTAGTAGTATAGTAATTAGTATAGTTAAAGAAGGTTAGTATAGTTAAAGAAGAATATAGTTAAAGAAGGTTTCAAGGGTTGACCAGGGGAATATTAATTCCTTCCGTCTCGTGTCGTGGTGGTGAACGGATCGCTGAGAGCTGTGTAAAGTTCGAGTAATACTTAGTGAGACTTGCAATATTTCGTGGGAGTGAATGCTGCAAAGTTAACTTAGAAATATTTTCGCGGTGGTGCTACAAGTGTGGTATTGAATTGTGAGTTACAAGGTTAGGTGAGAGGGATATTATTCTGTTAATGGGAAAGTAATAAGTTTTTAATGTGATTAGAAGAGTTTCGACTTGGCCTTGGATCCTCGTGGAAGAAGTACTTTCGACTTGGTCTTTGGATCCTCGTGAACTTCAGTAAGAATGAAGATTGGACTACAGCGACAAGAAGATTCTACGTGGCGACGTCGAATGTGAAGCGTCGTGCGCCCGAAGAAGGAAGAACGGATAAAGGTTCTATAACGCTGTCATTGCAATAACAAAAAGATGCTCATGGCCTAATGATAATTGGAAACAAGCCATTATAAGTTATATTATTGATCCTTCATGTTTAATAAACTGTAATTCATAGTTGAAAGTAAGCTGATTTTCATTTGCCATTACGTGCAAGCCTAGAGTAGATGTTGCATATTCCTCGCCACTTCGTATGAATGGCAGATTGAGTAATTGGTTGCGGAGTAAGAAGTAACAATTATTTTATAAGAACCCAATTGAACGAGCTCGCAGGATTCTGATTTATGAGAATTGATAATATATGTTCAGGGACTGAACTATAACCATTTCCTGGCGCCCAAATTATTTAGGAATTCGGAAACTGGTTACGTGAAATATCTTTTGAAGCTGGATTTTAAAATAGGTGACACGTGGTGGAAAATCCCACACACACTGATAGCTAGGAACGCTTCACTTACATTATGTTCACGGAATACCGTGGGACCATTTTGACGTTTGTACCGTGAAACCTGGTCATTTTGTAAAGCCAATTTAGCTTTATCTGAAAAAATGAAAACTTGGAACAATTTTTGGAGAAATTTTGAAAATGTCAAGGTTCAATGTAAATACTTTCAAAAATCAAAATATCCGTTCCACATTGAAGGGACTACGACATACGCCCTTACTGATTGAAAAATACCAATTTTGACCAAGAATCTTGCCGACTGTTAATCCACTAGCGTCGTTCTCTGACAGACATTTTCCCCGTAACCCAATTTTTCGATATCAAGGACCCTCGAATCGTGGCTTCTGACTAAGTTCATTACAGGAATGTAATTTAGTTCATGTAAAGGCACGAATTGACTAATTTTTCAGAGATTTGAAAACTGAAATTTTCTGTCAAAAAGCATCACCTCAGCATTTAGTAAATTTGGTGTAGCTTATGGTTTTAGAAATGGAGGCACAGTGCTATCCCAGAATCATTTCCGAAGCATTGCACATTAAGTGATAACCTTAACTCTTATCTAAAATGCAACTATTTCACTTCTTAACACTATATATTTTAAATAAGGGGAGTAATTTCTCTATCAATGATTCACTAAACATAAGATTTTAAAAATTCCAATCCCCCCTTCCTTGTTATGGTTTATTCTATTTTTACATTTCCCCCGATTTCCTCCATACTTTCCTTTCCTCCTTCACCCTTCTCTTTCATCCCACCATAGTGTCTTTCCCACTCTTACCTTGCCTTCTCCTCGCCTTACGAAGTTCTTCGTAAAAAGAGAAATTTATGTAATCGTGAGAATTTTCGGCAGAAAAACTCTTATTGCCAGACTATGATAACAAAAAAGTGGATAAATATTGTTGCTAAATGAATAAAAAGATCATCTAACATGTGGTGTAGCCAGAACCCACGTTTATGGGTCCTTGATATCGAAAAATCGAATGACGGCAAAACGTCCGTCTGTCTGTCCGTCTGTGGTCAACGATAGCGCCTAAACCGTTCTGCCGATTCTCTTCAAAATTGATATTCTCCAATCGATCTGAATGAACTAGCAGAGTCGAGAGTATCAAACGGATATTTTGATTTTTGAGGGTAATTCACATGAAGCCCAAAAATATTTTCAATCTTTTCTCAAAAACGGGAAATCGCCAATTTTTATCAAATTTTGTTTTCGGATAGCGATAAGAACGCGAGAATGTTGCTGGTGCCGTGTACGTTGAAATCAAAGATATTTTGAAAATTGAAAACCTGCAATTCTTTTGGGGTTTCTTCCTACAACTATAATATTGAAGATAGAGATATTTTCTTAATTAAATTTGTTCCTTACTGACGGGTGTTAAATATATATTTTTCGAAAACGTGAGTAGTTTTCGCGTAATTTTCCATGAAACATAGACAATTGCTTCTCAAAAACCATTCCAAATATTTTCTTTAAATTTTCTCCTGATACGTAATAGGGGACAGTAAACATATAGTGCTAGTCCTATTTCCGGCTATAGTTCCTGTTTTTGGAAAATGCCGGAAAATGATCATTTGAAAGCTACAAGATTACAAATAGCGATTTTTGCTTTAAACTAAGGCTGTCAAAAAAATCAGTGCTTTAAAAAATGCCATGTACATTTTTTTGCGAAAACGGGCTGATTCCCTTTAATCATGTCTGAAATTAATATAATTTCTAAAAAAAATATTTTCTCAATTTTTCATTGAAGTTACCCGTTGTATTTAGCAACGAATTGTAAATAAAAAAACTAGAGGTGCTGTAGAATGGCACAGACTTTCTCGCAGTTGTTAGTTTTCTAAAGCCTTTATTCTCGACTAGCTTTTGGGTTATTTCTTATTTCGTTCCGAGCTGCCATCTTTTGCCGCCCAAAGGACAGTTTTCACATTTTCTCGTTTTTTGGCTGCCTAATAATGGAACTGAAACCACCATACCCTTTTTTTATTATAGAAGTGTAAACCCGTGCCGTATGGTGGCCGAGGAGGTTAATTCGCGGGTGCAGACTCAGCTCTTGGGAGGGAAGGTTATCTGGTTAGAGCCTCGCACAGGGTTTATTATTTGACACAATTCTCAGTTGCCGCAGAAAATGATTGAGAATTCAAGGAAGTTTATTGAAAACCATTTGAAGCAATTCTAATCACGAACACAATTAATGAAGATAAACTGGAAGTGTCTTTATGTGATTTTTGAATTTTTAACTTTTAAACACTTTTTCATATCTCTTGTCCGATTTGTAAAACGTATGTCACGTCAAATCTATAGTCTTTCTGTGCATCTGTATCAACTGATTTAAGCAAACAAACCAATCTATCAACATGAAATTTTAATACAATATATACACTACGCATGGGATTATATATCCTTAACGGCTGACCAGGAGAGGCGTATGAACTGATGACGCTATAGTGCCACTGAGTGGAAGGTTCTAGGTTCGAGTCTTGATCATAGCGGTATTTTTGGCATTAGTTAGCTAGGTCGAGTTCTGTAATTTTGTGGAAACAATGCTAGCGGCGGGGTTCTTTGATCGGTAGCTTTTCGTGTTTTTTTCTTCAACAGCAGGCGAATGCAGGGACAGTACCCTACAAAATGCACGGCGCGCGATCTTATCTTCCCATTCCTTGTCCTATCCTGCCCTTTACTTACACACATTTATATCGACCACACTACCACACATGCCGGGAGTCCGATCGAGATCTTATAGATTTTCCTGACTGGGGGGTACCCCTCTGGTGGAGATACCTGGTTGAGGAAAATCCCGCTAGCCGACGGTAGGTCGGCGCTGGATTTAGCCATCCAGAGGCACATCACCGCTTCCTCCCGAGTAAAAAATGTATTACATATACAATTTATGAATAATGGTTTTAGGGGTTGGCACCAATCAACCTAACACCTTAATAGTTGTCAGTCCATCTGTGGAACACGGTAGAGCCTAAACCGTTCAGCCGATTTTCACGGATATTGATATTACCTGATCGAGCTGAATGGGCTGGAGACTTTGGGAATTTCTAAAGCATATTTTGATTGTTGAGGGTTTTTTACATTCATGTGTCATTTACCTATTTATGCCTCTGTGCGAGTTCGATCAATACGGCGCGTGAGTTGCGTAGGAATAGAATGCCGGCAAGTTAAACCTGAGGATCTCAGTTCGTGTCTCGGAGCGGAAAAAAGTGTTGATTGAGAACACTTTTGCTTGTTTATGTAATAGTATAATATTGCGTAGCATTTAGAAACTAGCATTTAGAAAGTATGTGCTTTGGTAGCTCCACGAGTTTATATTTTAAATGATGTCTTGAGTTCTTTGAATATTTGGTACTCGACCTGAGGTGTATGGTTATTCTAACAGCTTATCTGTTTGTATTTTTAACAAAACTTTTTATCAAAGTTATTTCGAGTACCTGCGATACATTTTTAGCTAAATTATCTCTATTTTTGGTATACAGCAATAATTGTATATTAACTGGTTACAATTCGACACATTAATCCTCTTATATTTAAGTTATAAGTTATTATAAGTTAATTTTTATCCGCTGTATTTTTTGATATTGCAGTTTCTGCCTGATTAAATCTGTATATTTTTTATTAAATTTTGTCTTCGAATAGTGTAAAGGACGCTTAAGAGAACGGTACAGGTCTCATTGTCGTTGAAACTTCTGATTTATGGAATAGTGTAAAATTGCAATTTCTTTTGGCATCTTCCTACTACTATAAAATTAATGATATTGGAGAGATTTTTTTCATAATGAAATCTGTCCCTTAAAAACGGATTCCCGTTCAATTTTTCGAAAACTATTAGTAATTTTTGCGTAATTGGCGCGAAATATAGACAAGTTCTTTTTAAAAAAAATTAACTTTTCTCTCAAAAACCGATATACATTTTTTTCTTTAAGATAGATGAAAAGATACTTAAAATAATATTGCAGATTAATATTCTTGAATTCTCTGAACTTTTGAAAATTGCAAATTAATAAACAAGGAGAAAAAGTATGTGCTGTTGTAGCATCATTAATTTTTTTTTTACTTTGTGGAATGTTGTGTAGGAAGCATTCTGTTTGAATATGTTTCTATTAGTAAAATATTATACCATTTGCCATTAACATTAACAAAACACATATCACACCCAAATACGTAAATGTGTGTAGTATGAATTCATAGCTTAATGTAATGCTATACTTTCACCTACAAGCGAAAGCCGTACTTTTCAAGGATGAGTAACAAAATACTTGCCTTTTAACTGCATCAAACGAAAATTTGTCAACATTGTCGTCACTGCCCTACTATTTTACTCACAAGTTCTATGAGCAAGTTCATGAACACCCACCATTATTTATGTCATCATGTAAATGTGAATTCGTCGTACATTCTCCACATCATCAATCCCTCCTCAAATATTTTAAGATTTTGCTTCGTGTTTAACACAATTTAATTGCAATGTTTCTACTTCTCAGAGCAAAATATTAAAAACATTTTTAAAATTTCTCGAATTGTCCTTTCTATGTGCCACACGGTTATCAGTTTTCAGTAATTGCCTCCAAAATATGTTGTTTTACTCCAGTCAAACGAGAACATATTCTATAAATTAGAAAAAAAACAACAAAACCGAATCAGAAATATTTAGTTTCTTAGCTGCTATTGAAGAGGCAAAATACCAAAACTGACCAACTGAGTACATTTGATTGCCTAATAGTATCTACAAAACATACTGTTTGCTTTTACGTTCGCAATGTGAGACCCATAACGTCATTTATTATCACCTGATTGTGTGCAACGTTCTCTGGTGTCTGTTTGATTTCCGTGGAGATTTTATTACAAAACTGCTGAAGCATCACATCAAAAAACTCTCTTCATTTCAAACGTATCGGAAAATTTGTGTCCAATATGCTAACTTCCTTCCATTTTTGAGAAACATAATTTGTGCGAGATAATTCGAATTTTCTGCACAAAATAAACCGGAAAAATTCCCTCGCGGGTTTAAAATCGCAGAGCAATGTTTTTCTCAACTGTCGCAGCTCTTAGAAAATTATTAAACATTAAAATTAGTTCAATCCAAATGAACATTGATAAAATGTTACGTTCGTCCATTAAATAAAAACCTAAAAATACTTCAAATTAAGTTTTACTGTTCCTCTTCACACACCGCACTGACGACGATATAGATAAAATAGCGTATTTCCTTTTATTGTATGTAAGTACGTAAATATTAGAGAGTTTTTGCCACCTCTTATGTTAAGCTCTATTGATCTTCTGCACATGCGCAGCTCAAGGTTTCGCATCACTTTAGTGCATCTCCGCATGCGCAGAACGATAGTGCTTTAACGTTCGAGGTGGCCAAAAACACTCTATTAGCCTGCCGAGTGGCGAGGCTGCGAGTCTGGAGGTCAAATTGGCAGGTCAGGGTTTCAAGCACGATGTAAGTACGGTTGTACGTGTTGGGGCGTGTTGGGCTGACACACCTGCATCACCCTTTTCATGGTATTTTTCGTTCCGTGCCCTTCGGGTGGCGGTAGGGCATTGCGCATGAAGCATGTACGTGGTATACGTACTTGAATGGTGCCATTCTTCTGGCTCCCACGGACGAGAGTGTGGGGCTGGGGACACCATGTGGGGTTTCGCACAGTCCTAACAGGACTCAGCAGAGCGTACTGAGGCGCCGACATGCTCTATGCATGAAGGAGCTCATGGGCCACCCTAGTACGAATTAGTGAGCACACTCCTGAAGAACGCTCCCGTCACTTCGGTGTCATAATGCGGGATCTATGGTAACTGACGTGTCGTGCGCACCTGGAAGTCAGCCAGTCAGAGCAGGAGGCAGGAAGAGCCAAAAAAAACCCACATGGATAAGAAAAGGAAACACACAATCGCCAAAGCGGTTCCTCGATACCTTCGAAATAGTAAGAGCTAACCGGTTTTTTTATACAAATACATAAGTATTGTAAAAGTGTTGTACAAAATAATGTCTTTAAAAAGGTTATATACATTAAAAAAAACTAGTAGTTTATGCGTAATTTCTGCTTGAAATTAATGAAATCGTCTCTCTATTTTATTATTTCAGTAGTATACCTTTCCTTTGCGGGTCTGACACGCAACCAATCTTTATAAATGAGATTTCTAAAGAAGAATTTCACGTAAACATAACGAATTGCACTTTGTCTTAAAAATATGAATGATTTTGAAAAAACGCATCTAAATATTCAGTGTAAAAGCAACCCGCAGCACACATCAGCATTGTCAACTTTTAGATTGTTAAATAACTCTTAAACGAAGCATTCTAGGGCTTAAAACTTGAAATTTGAGGCCTCAAAGAAACTTTTTTTACACTGTAATCTACTCTTGGATATTCTACATCATTTTGCTGGTCCAGAGCTTATGATAGTATCCAATGCCAACTATATCCCAGGCCTGCGCTCTGGAGGCCGTCACTGTTTGTGACGTGTGTTTGCGACGTCACGCTTAGATTCCTCAATCTTAAATGTATGCTTTCTGTGTACACTTTGTTTGTGTCGACTGATAAGTTTATTTGCAAATTAATTCAATATTATGCAAATAAACCTAAATACTCTCACAGCAACAACTAGAAGTATTAATAGTTGATTGATACTAATATTGTTTCTGAAAGTGTATAGTGCAGCCGTTCATTATCGTTTTGCCATGGCCTGCAAGTGCTGTGTACTTTGTAGAGGTAACTATGATGGAAATCGTCCGCATGTTTCATTTCTCTGCTCATCCTCGACAGAATTTCGTTCCACGCCACACAGGAATGTAAGTATTGAAAATCTTGTTTCAATGTAAAGTTTGTGACATAACCACAATGCTCATGCAGTTGGTATGGTACACGGAGAGAAATGTTTATTTCATACAATAATCACGTAGTAGATTCAACCTAAACGGAATAGTACATTTTGGTGGATCAAAGTGCTTAGTCACGTTA
>JAHLJT010003546.1:0-26592 GCA_031308135.1 Acheta domesticus | reverse complement strand
GTGTTATTTATGGAGTCTTGCATTTCTTCCTTTCAATTGTCGTACAAGATTAGTCTAGGAATGTGAACTACGATGCCATTTTCTCTAGAAACAAACAAAAAGGCAATCTGATCTCTCTCTCGGATGGTAAGAGCTGATATCCAAAGACTAGCGTTTCTTAAAAAACTGGACATTCCACTAGTTTTGAAATCTTATCTATAGATAAACGAATGTTTTTCGACAATGTTAAGTAACGTGCGGCATACTACTGTCCACTTTTACACCATCAACCCATCTGCTTTGCTTGTGACTAAAGAAAAAGGTAACGTAACTTCCTTGAAATTTAATTATTGCATTTTTAATACTTGTCACTTAATTATTTTGAAGTGTTTTAAAACTTGTTTTTTGTTATTGATAACTAGATTTTAATGTAGAATAAATAAGATGAATATTATATAATTTTATCATAAATGTTTTAGGTAAAACACTGTGCTATATTCAATTCTCCCTATCACATGAATTGAACATACATTTTATCATTTATTGTTCTCAGTAACACAACAGAAATATTTTGTCTTGTTATTTAATAGTTTTATTTGAGTACATTAATGTATTTATTCGTGAAACTAACATTCTACATCACTCGTGTTTTAGGCAATTTCAAAACGCTAGTGATTTGTATAAACGTTTCTAAGACGTTACAGTTCTATTAATGAACCTGTTCGACAAGATGAAATCCTGTAATCTTTCATTAGATAGTAATATGCTACGTAGCATTTGTTATTTCTAATTTATCATATGTAGTTCCATCACTTTGTAGTTTCAGATGGAACTACCACTCAGTCCTCTCCATTTCTGATCTTTTACCTTATGCAATTAAACGTCATTTAAGTCTGAGGAAAATCAATTACAGAGCTACTCACAGGCAAAATAATATTAATTGGGAAGATTGTTTAAAAAATGATGTTTTCTTTATTGTATGTTCAATACACTTACATACTCATATGTATGTACAAGTATGCATATGAGGTTCTAATTATAAAATAATTTTCAAATACGTGTTTTGAACTTGGTAATATAAAAAATATTTCCTTCCAACGTTCTTACCTCGATGTGAGATCATTCTTGGGTGAATGATCAATATCCATAAAATCCAGTTGCTTCCGGGCCGCTGAAGCACTTTGAGAAATTTGTCCACGTACGATTAACTTCTCGCGTGTACCACACGCCAGCATCTGTGCAGAATTTCGAAAGCGTTGGCCTGCAACATCGAACGTGGTTCCTTCAAAACACGTTATGGTAATACTCTGTTGATTACCATAGTGATATAGTAATAAAATAATAATTATGTCGAATAACTTTTTGATAATGAGACGGTTATATCTCAGCTGTATCGCTTTTTTGTCGTGAGCCGATGGGTATGCAAACAAAATTATTTATCAATCATACGTGCAAGTGTAAAGGGAAAAGTGAAAAGCTTTTTCTGCTAAGACTTGAAGCCTTTTAAAATTTATTTATCGTACATTATCTATTTCTTTTATTCTATTTTATTATCGTCAATCGTTCGGTCACTGAACAAATTACCACTTATTATATTCCACATTTCCCTTTCAACCGTTTCTCAATTTTTTGTGGCTTGTGAACTTCTAAAAAGTCTTAAGATTCTTCCTTTACTTCTCTCTGTTTCTCTTCATAATGTGTATACACCTAAAATTACTATCATAAAAAAATGAAGTTGTAAGATGATTTACTAGGCATCAGAAAGACAATAATGTTAAGCTCAGCGGTCTCTTCCTCTCCGTCTCTCCTCACTGTCCGTCTCTCTCACTGCTCCGCCACTCTCAGTCTCCGTCTCTTCCTCGGCCAGAGATTTTTCTTAGAATCAGTACGTCTCAAGTGCTAAACTTAAAAATTATTAAAGAAAACTCTGGGGCCATGTTTCTTAAAACCCCGACAACAAAATATCCGTTTCAAATTCAAAACCAAAGCCAATTGGAGAATAATAATTTTGGCAAAAATCCTGCTTACGGCTGCTAGAGTTGATCGCGGACGACGGAGAGACAAACGGACGGACATACGCTGTAGTCATTAACCAATTTTTTCGAATATCAAAGACCAACAAAACGTGGATTCTGACTACACAAAGTGTTAGAAGAAGTAATTTACACATATAAAAACAAGAATAATCAGCTTTTCGTTACCAGAGCCCGGCAATGAATGTTTTCTGTCGAATAATTGGTACTTTTCCTCAGCACTTCAACACCCTCTATAGGGCGTAAGCAGTAGTACGCAAGAAATAAAACATAATAAGACTAGTGTAATACATAAGTAAACTGTTACAGATAAGAGAATTCAGAACAATAACCCATAATAAATATTCGTTTCTAGAAAAATTGTATTTTTGAGACATTTTTTCAATATATTTTACAAAATCGTTTCAAGTGAAACTCAAACTTTCATAGCACAATTACAACATTTTTTCAAATATTTTCCTCACCCATCCGTAGAAGAACTTTTGCAGAACATTGAACGAATCCCTTACCTTCCATAGGCGTGTGTGTTGTCTTGAACCGTCTCTTACACAAGTCTCTGCGGGGTGTGTTGCGTCTGCCTTACCTGCGAATGGAATCCGGCGATGTAGGCCGGGCAACGTTGGGTGACGAGCTGTCCAGGTGACGCCCTGTCCCAGCACAAGATGCCGTCCCACACGGGGAGGACAGGACTCATCTATGTGCAACACAGCATACCATCATCTACGATAATCTGAGCAAACCATTCATGCGATGCGACACATGAAAATATCTACGCACAATAATGAGCATATTTTCTGTTGGAGCATTCTTAGAAGGATATTAGCTATAAATTATGTTCAAAAGAATTTTAAATTAGTTGGAATATATCTACGTTTTCCTTGAGTGAATAATTCACAGATTATACTGCATGTTGCCTTCTATAACACTAATTGTTATGTTAATAATAAATATTATTTATTATTCCTGTTAACTCCTATTTATTATTATTATTATTATTATTATTATTATTATTAAACCCAATAGGTTGGATTGCTTCTTTTTTTGCATTTATAGACGTCATGTCAAGAAACAAATATATTTATAAAGAAAAATTTCAACACATCTCAAACTACCACTTTGTAATGAAAATGCGCTTTATATTACCTTTGTAGACCTTGCCTATCCGAAAGAAAAACGGGAGGTAAGTCTAGAAGCTAGCCTCTAACAGCCGGGGTGGGGGAAACTCCCGAACCGAACCGGCAAAAAGAATGGTAAAATAAAAGAAGAGGCACCGCGCTGCCATCCCCGGATCCAGCGGCTTAGATGTCCACTGAAGTGTTGAGAAGGACCAGTGAACTAAAGGGCCGAGAGGCTGAATGAAGACTTGATCCCAAAGAAGTGTATTCACGCACATAATGAAAATATCTAACTTCACCCACTCCAGCAGCCACCACTACGTTCAGTAAAAAAATTCATTAGCAAATAAAAATGAAATTAGACAACAAGTTCAAATGTATGGCTCAAACTAAGAATCAAACAAAGTTAGTCCCAAAGATATTCAACAATTTCATCTAACATTTACAATTTGTAAATAACTGTTTAAATTATTACCAACAGGAACCGAAGATGGATGTAAACGATTTGATACCGGAAGAAGTGGGTCAGTGCATTAACTGATGTTACTGCAGTGCGTCTGACCGGGAGGTCCTAGGTTTGAGTCCCGACGGGGGCAGGATTTTCAATACTAACTTGTCAGCTAGGTCGGAATTTCGGCCGCTGTCTGGAACAATATTCCTAGTGGCCAGCTGCTCGTATCAGTAGTTTTCCTTGGTTTCTCCCATCAACACCAGACGAATGCAGTGCAATACACTAAGAAACGAACCACGAACCGCGCACAATCTTTCCTTCCTCTTCCTTGTCACATCCTCCCCCCTTATACAAACATACTTACACTTAGCATGCACACCACACATGCGCGAGACCTGGCCGGGAACTTAAAGTTTGTCCCAGCTGGGGCGGTGCCTCACTCGTGAAAGATACCTGGTTAGGGAAAACTCCACTAGTCAACTGTAGGTCGGCGCTGGATCTCGCAATCCAGCGGGGGAACAACACGCCAACTCCCGATGAAAAAACATACACTGCACTACGGAACTACAATGACCACAGTAGTTGAAGCGTCCGGAATCACTAACAATGAATCAAAGGTTTGCTGAATGATTCCGCTCGCCTCTTGTTCTCACCGCTATCAGTTTGTTCAGCGGTGACGTTCTCCTCCAAAATGCGCCTCCAGCACGAGAGTTCGCTGGCCTCCAGCAGCCGCGTCTGGTGCTCCTCGCTCAGCGGGGCAGGAACCGCCTGCGACACAAAACGCTTCGGATATCAACGCTTTCTTCCTGGAACAAAGCGTCCATATCAATTGGAAAACGGTGTCTCTCTCCTCTAGAATGCTCTTTCGATTGCCTCCATCAACCTCTTGTATGCTTCTCTCTCAGAGGGAGCGACGCTGGCTACGCTACACAGGAGAGGACTCACGCCACCCAGCATATTGTACAGACCACTCAACACAGGGTTTCATCTCTAGCCTCACAGTCCACAGTATTCGCTTGATGGTGCCGTATATCACAGAAATGCATCAACCACGCTACACAATTAATATATAGCAAACAGTGTTTTTCTCGACAAAAAGAAAATTAAAAACAATAAATATGTTATTATGGTCGTTAATTTTGGACTTTGGAAGTTCTTAGCTTCATATTGCATTTAAAATGTTAACCAGTGCTGGCTACAGAATTGCACAGACATGTCCCGTATTCGTTTTCTATTTCCATGGCTCTAGGCTAGCTATTCGGAATTGCCACATACTCTTGCTAGCTGCCATCTATCACCGACCAAAGTACATTTTTTGGACTTTCTCACATTTTTAGGTTTTCCTAATGGTAGAAATATTCTTTTTAGAATATTAAAGAACACAAAACCTTGTCCTAATGTGGCAATTTTCTTTTATAAATTTGTAGCCGTTTTTAAGAAAAACGGCGTGTAAGCGCTACTAAATTGCGAAATTTGAAGCTCTTTTTCAAAGAACATTTATTGAGTTTCCAAAAAACTTCATTTGAAGGTAATTCGAAGCTCATTCAATCATAAATACTGTAACGAATATTGCGTCATCTGCCGGCATCCGTCTGCGCGGATTGCATCATCTGCCGCCGCCCCCCGAACTGGACGATTCCGGGGGTATTCGGCTGGTAGCCAAGAATGTGTGCCTGCGAGTTCCAGAAGGGTCCAGGCGGGCGCCGGCCAGGTATAAATGCGCCGCTGTGGCGGCCGCTAGTCAGTCAGTCAGTCAGTCAGTCTGGTCTAGTCAGGAAGCCGAGCTGTGACGTTTGTGTGTGTGCATCGCTGTGGACGGCAGTGTACTGGATTGTGGTCTGCCTGTGAACTATGGTCGGCACCGTGAACTGTGGTCGGCACCAGTGAACTGATGGGTCGGCACCGTGAACTGTGGTCAGCGCAGTGGACTGTAATCAGTGCATCGGACAGCGGTGAGTGCATCCTGGACTGTGCAGCAGTGCATGAGAAGTGAACAGTGAAAATAAAATAATCAAGAGGACTGTGCCGTGTATAAATAAATAAGCAAGTCAAGAACACAATGACTGTAAAGCCAACCTGTATATAAATCAAGTATTTTAGTGTTATATTAAGAAACATTAATAAACATCTCCTGTAAAATAAATCTGTGTTTTTAATTCACCACTACAAACATTACAATACAATACTGTTTACAAATTCCTGGTAATGTGTATAATATAGATGGGAAAGATCTTTCAAAAATAACTCTTGTGTAATTTCTGAACAAAAAAACACAAAAACCACTTTACGTAATATAAAGTGTTCCGTCCCAATTTAAAACTATTTATTGAATTTTTATTTCCTTGCACCCCAGGGGACTCTTGTAGCACAATTCCTGTATACTCAATTATTTGAACAACCAGTGAAGTGTATTGAAAACTGTATGTGTGGGAAATCGGTCAGAGTGGCGTCGTTCGGAGGAATGCAGTTCTCTGCCGCGCCCTGCTGGACCCCTGCACCCCTGCTGGAAACACCCTCCGCGCGTTCCCGCCCCCGTGGGGGTGGCGACTGCGGAACGTGCCGGAGGGTGTTATTCCAGGCGCATTTTTTTTGGCAACTTCCTGTCCGAAGCCCCTCCGGCTCCAAGGGCATGCGTGCGCGCTGAGTGCGGGCACAAGCTTCGCCATCTCCCCACAGCGCTAGCTCCTCAGACACACACGCAAATTGACACTAGCGCCCCCTGTGTGTCACGAAAGGACAACATTTCGACCGACCAGTCTTCAAAACTTTTCAATCCGACCGAGATCAAGGACTCTTGTGGCAACCTCCGCAGAGGTCAGACGGTACTTTCTGTATGCGGTGCAAAATCTATTTTGCCTACCGCAAGTCTGTTGCAAGAAGCGGCTCTCTAGCATTTACTTACAATAGGTGCCGTTGGCAACGCCTAGTTCCTACTGCAAATCTGCTAGAAGACGCTGCTCTGCACACATTGCTAATTTGGGGTCGCAACTCTGCGCCATCCCCGTCACCATCTCCTGCTGCTGCAACATCTCTCGACCGCCATCTGCTGCAAGAAACCACCCACCAGAGCTCCAACGGATAAGTGATTACTTATTTCAAACTTCTTTCTGATGCATCAGAATTCTACTTGAGTGCACTCTTTTAATCTATTTAAATTTAACGCAAGAAAAGACTTTAATTTTTTGGCAACTTCTGACTTCAAGATTACTCTTTTTCAATTACTTTTGTTCATTTCTTTTTCATTACTTTTTTCACATCAATTTTTTATCTTACTGTTTTTTAATATTTTTTTGTTGTTTACTAACCTTTTAACTCAAATTTTTTAGTAATTAAATATTTGTTATTTTTTATTACAGCTAATTGTTGTTCTTTTTTGCCCTATCATATTCCATCCATCTATGCAATACCGTACGGCTCAATTAATTTTATGTGTTATGTGTATCAATTAATTTACAGTCTACTGGTCCTCCAAATATATAAATATAAAGCTATCAGAGATTCCTCCATATGCTACTTTTCTTTTTTATACTGCCAAATCAAATTTTGCAGACGATACACGTAACATATTTGGTCCTCCGTTCGCGGATATTTTTTTCCAGTTATTAGACAATACGTTGTATTGTATTGCATTTGGATGTGTTGGTAGGGCAAACAAAATTGTGTTCGTATGTAGTGATAAGTGTTCATTTTCACATAATTGTTATTACGCATCGTAACAGTGAATTGTGTCCGCAAGTCCCCCCTTGACGTGCAGGGCTATCGTGGCAAGACATTATTTTTGTGTTGGGTGATAGAAGGTTTTATTTTAACCTCTTTTTTTTGTTGTAAATTTTAACAAATCAAAATGGGTCCAAAGAAAAATAGGCAGTTAGACCCCACGCAGGCTATGAAACCACTCAACAAGAGCATCAAAGAAATAATTTCAAAGGTTATTAATTTCCTCTATGAATGCATTGCGTGATTATGAAATTAAAGATAGGCTATCCTATAACGTGTTGATAGAAAAACAGGCTCGTCTCACTAATCTTTATGAACAATTTGCTCAAGTATCAATGCAATTTGAATTTTCTGATTCTGAGTTTAGGGAATACGAAAATATTGAGGACGAGTACGTCACTCTCTTAGCTCAGATTAAGATTATTCTCAGTGAGAACATCATCACTCCGATCAAATTTCGGAGAATTCTGTTAACAACGAACAGCATGTGTGCTCATCTTTTGCAAATTCTCGAACACAACAATCAGTCAGGTTACCGGAAATCTCTATTCCTAAATTCAATGGAGATTTTGCGAATTGGACGAATTTCAAGGAAATCTTTACGGCCTTGATTATAAAAAATACCACTATAGAAGATGTCGCAAGGTTTCATCACCTAAATACTGCTCTTGAAGGGGAACCTCTTTCATTGCTACGTAGTCTACCGGCATCAGCCCTCAATTTTCAGGTAGCATGGAATCTTCTTTGTACTAGATATGATAACACCCGTTTGATAATATCTAGCTACCTGAAAAAGCTTCTAAAACCGCCCGAATTACAAACAGGGTCGCCTCAGTCCTTGAGAGCTTTATTAGATCATTTTGTAACTAATTACAATGCGCTGAAGGTAATTCAAAATGAACTACCTCTTGATGAATTGCTCATTTCTCAGTTGTTGTTAGAGTCTCTAGACCTGGAAACTTTGCGTGAATGGGAAAGTTCATCTAACACAGATAAAATGCCCTCCCTTAACGATCTGACCACATTTCTTGAAAAAAGATGCAAAATCTTAGATCTAGTTAATATTAATAAAGTAAATGTCGAAGTACATCTAAAGCAAGGGTCATCGTCATCACGCCCCACTTCAAAACAGGGTACCAGTAATTGCGCTTGCTGTTCCGGCCCACATCCAATTTATTTGTGTGCTGATTTCAATAAAATGAGTCCGCAGAAAAGGATAGCCGTAGTAACTGACAAGAAGTTATGTCGAAATTGTTTAAAATATTATAGTCCTGGTCATACTTGTTCAAAGGGAACGTGTCGTCAGTGCGACAAACGTCATCATACGTTGCTACATTTAGGGGATAAAATTTCCAGTAAGCCTCAAACGCAATCAAACGTGATGTCAGCTAATGCTAACGCGTGTTCAGACATGAACACCACGAGTTCCGCGCCCTCAGCTGGAATCTCGGAACACATTGAAGCTCAGGTAAGTCGCAGGATTCGTCTAAGATATCGTTTTGCACTTGGCCTGCAGTTCATACGTCACGATGCCTTCTCGCCACCGCGGCAGTGCAGATAAGGAAAAGGGACGGATCTTACGTGCAGTGCACGGCAATTATGGACTCCGGATCCAATTGTAATTTAATTACTGAATCTTTAGTTGAACGACTTCAACTCAATACTTTTGATGCCTCTATAAATATCTGCGGCATAGCAGCTTCTCAGACGCGAGCTACTCGCGGGGTATCACTTGAAGTTGGCGCCAGCGCCACGAATTGGCGCACTAACTTAGGTGCTTACGTTATACCACAGATTAGTTCTCAACTACCAACGGTAGATTTAGATACAAATTCTTGGAATATTCCGAGTAACATGACTCTGGCGGACCCGCATTTCTCTAATGCTAAGTCCATCGATTTATTGTTAGGTTCGGAAATATTTTACTCAATACTGGCTACGGGAAATGTTTCATTAGGACCTGAAAAACCCGTCATGCAGAACACCTTATTAGGCTGGTTAATAGCTGGTCGTCTACCGTGTTTGCAGGAATCAAAACAATCTACGCGTTATTACTCGGCATTTATATCTTCTAATCACGAAAGTTTAGAGGAAACACAGTTTGAATTAAACAAGTTTTGGCAATTAGAGGAACTGCCCGCGGCTAAACATTCCTCTCCAAGAAATGAACATTGCGAAGATTTCTTTCGCGAATCTACCACTCGCGATCGCGACGGTAGATATATCATAAAACTCCCTCGCAAATTAAATGCACCGACTTTAGGCACAAATCAATCTCAGGCAAAACGGCGTTTCTTGTCATTGGAAACCAGGCTTCAGAATGATCCGGAACTCAAACACAACTATGTTGAGTTCATGAAGGAGTAGGAAAACTTGGGCCATATGGTTGAAGTGACCTCCAGCTCCATGGATAATTTCGGCTATTACATCCCTCACCATCCAATTCTGAAACCATCTAGTTCAAACAGGAAATTACGCGTAGTATATGACGCTTCAGCGAAATATAGCACAGGTGTATCGCTAAATGATACTCTTCCATCAGGGCGTGATAATAGAGCTCGTGTTGATCGCGTTCGAACTGCGGTTGGAACATTTTTACGTACAATTAATAAGTTAGCTCCCTTACCTATTTTATAAGATAGAATAGTTTTCTTTATCATTGGGACTTCACATTGTTCTTATTAAAATTCTTACTTATTTTTTTACAAATGACACTCCTGTGTCGTGCCATTTGGGCGGGCAGTATGTTCCGTCCCAATTTAAAACTATTTATTGAATTTTTATTTCCTTGCACCCAGGGGACTCTTGTAGCACAATTCCTTATACTCAATTATTTGAACAACCAGTGAAGTGTATTGAAAACTGTATGTGTGGGAAATCGGTCAGAGTGGCGTCGTTCGGAGGAATGCAGTTCTCGCCGCGCCCTGCTGGACCCCTGCACCCCTGCTGGACCACCCTCCGCGCGTCCCGCCCCCGTGGGGGTGGCGACTGCGAACGTGCCGGAGGGTGTTATTCCAGGCGCATTTTTTTTGGCAACTTCCTGTCCGAGCCCCTCCGGCTCCAAGGGCATGCGTGCGCGCTGAGTGCGTGCACAAGCTTCGCCATCTCCCCAACAGCGCTAGCCCTCAGACACACACGCAAATTGACACTAGCGCCCCTGTGTGTCACGAAAGGACAACATTTCGACCGACCAGTCTTCAAAAACTTTTCATCCGACGAGATCAAGGACTCTTGTGGCAACCTCCGCAGAGGTCAGACGTACTTTCGTATGCGGTGCAAAATCTATTTTGCCTACCGCAATCTGTTGCAAGAAGCGGCTCTCTAGCATTTACTTACAATATGCGGTGCAACGCCTAGTTGCCTACTGCAATCTGCTAGAAGACGCTGCTCTGCACAACATTCTAATTTGGGGTCGCAACTCTGCGCCATCCCCGTCAACAATCTCCTGCTGCTGCAACATCTCTCGACCGCCATCTGCTGCAAGAAACACCCACCAGAGCTCCAACGGATAAGTGATTACTTATTTCAAACTTCTTTCTGATGCATCAGAATTCTACTTGAGTGCACTCTTTTAATCTATTTAAATTTAACGCAAGAAAAGACTTTAATTTTTTGGCAACTTCTGACTTCAAGATTACTCTTTTTCAATTACTTTTGTTCATTTCTTTTTCATTACTTTTTTCACATCAATTTTTTATCTTACTGTTTTTTAATATTTTTTTGTTTGTTTACTAACCTTTTAACTCAAATTTTTTAGTAATTAAATATTTGTTATTTTTTATTACAGCTAATGTTGTTCTTTTTTGCCCTATCATATTCCATCCATCTATGCAATACCGTACGGCTCAATTAATTTTATGTGTTATGTGTATCAATTAATTTACAGTCTACTGGTCCTCCAAATATATAAATATAAAGCTATCAGAGATTCCTCCATATGCTACTTTTCTTTTTTATACTGCCAAATCAAATTTTGCAGACGATACACGTAACATAAAGAGTGCAATTAGCACTATCTGTTCCAAAAGTTTGAAGACAAAAATTGGAGCCATTTATGAGAAAATAGCATTTAAGTGTGTCTAAAAATGCGAATTTTTGAGCTAGTTTCACAGAAAACGATTGAGTTTTTGTGAAACTTTACTTAACATTATGTAAAGCACATGCAATTATTAATATAATAATGTAAAAAAAATCGTCGCTTATATAAATATTGAGGACGTGGGAGACAAGTAAAAAAAATTACATTTTTACAATTTCTGAAAAACAAAAGAATATAGCAACATGACCTTTATGCCATCTTATAGAGTACATTTAGCACTATCCCTAGAAAAAGTTTAAAGAAATATTTGGAGCTGTTTTTGAGAAAACCTTGTTTTTTGTATTTTTTTAATTGTACATACTGCTCGCAATATTGTGCAAAAACTACTAAAATTTTCAAAAAAAATGTTCATGACCTTAAAAAAAGAACTCACTATGAAGAAAGAAAGTTATTTGAACGAAAAATGTCTATCTGCAATTTTGTAGTTTGAGGAAGACGCCGAGTAAAATCCAAACTTTCGCAATTTTCGAAAATTCGAAGTCAATTATGAAAATCGGACCCATGCCACCTTAATAAGTGTATTTTACTCTATTTTTACAAGAAATTTAAAGAAAAAAATTGGTGCAGTTTTTTAAAAAAGATTGAAAATGTCCAGGGGGCTTCGTGTAATGTATCCCAAAAAATTAATGAATGATTTTCAAAATCTCAGAGATTCGACACAGGCCAGATTGAAAGGGGTTTCTTCAATTTGAAAAAAATCATATGCATAGTTCAAGCGCTAGTGTTGTTCACATACAACGGATGGACGGACGGAGACGGACGGACGTTTTTTTCAATTGGTTTTTCGGTATCAAGGACTTACCACTTGTTAGGGGATATTTTTCTTTATTTGGCAATTGGATTTTCTGCCGTAAATTTGCGCCATTTTTCCATTCCATTCTGCCATTTTTCCGCGCAGCATTCCATGACTTTCTCTATACTATGTATATGACTCCGTAAATACGTACGTATATGGGAAAATAAAAATATGAGAGAAATTTTGACCACCCACGTTCTGCTCAGGCGTGTAACAAACCGAACGTGTGTCTATCCATAATCGTTTGCTGTGAGATATTATCACCTGTGACATTGCGTGGACACCATGCATTTAAACTCACCGCTTGTGTCGATAACGCTGTTACGTGACATGCACGCCGCTGCTGGAGGGGGTCAATCAGCCAAAAATCCCGAGAATTCAGGACCTCGGGTTATTTTATTACCGCGCTGGACTAGAAATTCTTAGGCGCCTATTTTGTTCAATTTTTCTATTTTTTAACCCTAACTTTTCTATTTTCTAACAAGATAGGATGCGGAGCAACCTGTTACCTCACGTCTTTCGTTTGCGGTTTGTAGTTTTTGCGAATGAAAGTGGGCGGGAGTGAAACCTTGGGTATTCTCTTTGGTGGTTAAGGTTCGTCTGTTGCATGCTTTGTTGTTCGTCTAGCAATCACTTAAAGGAAATTCGACGTAGCTTGGGGTAAGAAAATACTCCTGTATGCTTGTATATAAGGAGGTATGTAAGTACGTAAGACCTTCCCCCGAAAAAAACCCTCTTATTTTGCACTCGACCATGAAAACTGTCTTGATGATCTCTACTCTGCACTCTGATAAAAGTAATAACTAGCGCAAGATCATAGCTAACATAATTAAATTACTGAATTGTATAATTGAATTATCAAAGCAATAATAATTAAATAAAAGTTTGACCAAGGTCATAGAACGAAAGTACGGATCGTAGAAGCAAAATGTATCCTTTAAATGGAGTAAACCTATCTTTCAAGAATACGGATTAGACATGATATTCAAGTAATATCAGTCATTATAAGTGAAACAAAATTATTTACTTTAAATAAATATTCAGAAACCCTGTATTCTGTATTTTGGTCCTAACTTTGGGATAACAGATTATCCGAATTATCCATCTACCAATGTAGCATTCATGTGTTCTTTCTAGGGTTAAGAAGAATGAATACTCAAATTCTTATTACATTAGTACACTTTCTTAATGTTTGACTTTTACACTGTTATAGTCATTGACACACTTTTGCGGCCGTTGTGGGTAAAACACTCCGTTTGGTGTTTGTTCAGTGAAGTCGATGGATTTCGCCAGTCGTGCTCTCTGGGGAAGTTCAAAGCCTGTCGTTTGTATGCCGCGTGAAGTCACGTGGGAGCCGCCTTCCCTATTCGCTGATCTGCCTCTGTGATTCACATTACCTTGCGCAACCATGACTCTGTCTTCGGAGCGTAACTGCGAGTGTTTTGTCTTCATTAATTCCCACAGTGTCGATTGAAATGAATGGTTATTTCGTATGTCAGTTATCTTTCATCAGCGAAGTACCGTCCTTTCTCGGTCAAACGGTCAAACTCTAAGCTCCCTCCCGGTCTCCCGTCAAGTGTTGTAGTGCAATGTAAGTAAGTGTAAGTGTGGGTAAGTAAGAGGTGAGGATAGTATAAGAAAGAGATAGGAAAGACCGCGCGCGGTCCATAGCCCGTTTGTTACGTTTGTGCTCGGGAATGGCGAAAAATACAACACTTTCACTAGTCGAAACATTGACAAATAAATATTGAAAACATAAATGAACAGTTAGAAAATTGCAATGACTTTGATTTTTAGTGCTTTATTTGGCAATGAGTATGTGGTCATTGCTTCGAAGCCAATGCTTTAATTTTCCTGAGATGCACTAGTTTTATTACTTAAGTCAGACCGGCACAGCATTTTGCACTGTCACTGACGTCAGGATCTGCGCGCGGGCAACTCGGGGGCAAATGAGAAAATCGATGAAGGGTGGGGATGAGACCCAATCTATAGAGCGTCCAAGCATTTGATTGCAGTACAGAGCTTATGGAGAACAGCGTTGTCACTTCTCAGCGGCGCTTATACGCAACACTCGCCATGCTTAATACTTGGATTGACATGAAATTTTGCCAGCTTGTTCAGCACCTTGAATACCACTTGAACGGAAATAATTTCAAAACATGTTAAATAGATGGCTTAATATTAGAAATTAAAGATTTTTGATAAAAAAGATGTATTATTTTTATTAGAATTATTATTTAAAAACAGGCCTTTAAATGAGAGTTAAAACTGAAATATCAATAGCAAAACAAGTCCAAATCCAGTTGGAACATAGTTAACTCATCACATACTGACGAGGCTTGAATTGTTTTGCGCCAATGACATTGATATCAAGGTCAATATTGCTAATTTTTTGTCCCAAGTCATTTTATACGTCCAATACATCCACTTTTTTATGTAAAATAATGGGAAAATTCATTCACAAAGGTGAGATGACATGGATGGTATCAAATACTGCAAGGGTTTGTGCGGACAATGCGTAATATTCTTTTCGAATATCCAGGTAATAATTCGTCACCTATTTGCATTTGAAAGCACATTTTACGACAACTACTGGTTGAATGTCTTTGGCATTAATATTATTAACAGTAAAATTTCTAATTCATTTTTATATATGTTTAAATGCATTTCACTGTTTTTAATGAGTGAAATTCAAAAATAAATACTCTATATTTCCTTTCAGATCGCCTCTTGAGAATCGCTGAGAAGTATTTAAGATCACTTAACGACATAAAATGATCGTTCGGAGCGCACGAAATATTGTTTTTATTACCGTCTAACTCAAGAACCATGATTCATACAGAAATGTGGTTGGTCTCATATCAAAATTTGGACTTCCCTTGTCATTTCATCCGCTGGGTGTTTGTGCTTTTCTGCAATAATAAAAAAGTTTCTCTCGTAGTGAACATTTAAGAACGTCAAAATGTAGAAATAAGCATTTGTCTATCATTTATAATTAATTTCATGGAAATTAAACCATAAAACTAAATTACAAAATAACCATCACATTCATAAGAGTTCTGGGAATAACTGGTAAAAAACTCAATTGTCTAAGATTAACACAACTGAAGCTATCGTTGAATGAACTTGTTAAGTATTTGCGCGTGAAACAAAATGGACGTGTCGAATAACCCCGAGCCTCCTGAATCGGCAACACAGCTTGCGGTAGAAAGAGAGAGTCTTATGTAAAATTGTATTGGATAGAAAGAGAGGGCAATACTCCATAAGGCGCCGTACTGCAATCAAATGTTTGGATGCACAATAGAAGTGGGAACCACTAATCAGAATGCGCAATTCGAAAGATAGCGCGTAAATTTAAAGAGCAATCGGCAAGAACATGACGGTCATATACAGTTCAAGAAATATTGCCTTTTGTCTTATATCGCAAATGTTTGTTCTCGGTATATGACAGGGCGAAATATGAAACTACAACGAATTATACATATTAGATTTCGACACCAAGTACTGTAATTGCTTGTACGGCTGATAATGTTATTGGCTTTGCTACGATGTAATCACAAATTTAGTGTTGTGCTAACACAAAGTTTTGATACTAAATTGTTTTTGTTTGATGATGATAGCAATAAACTATTTTTATTAACTATGTTTAATTGAATAAAACGGTTCTCTCAAAGAAAAAACATATTGTTGATGAAAAATTCATGATTATTTTCTGTTCTAATTTCTGACAAGAGTGTAGAGTCTTTTACGACATCGTATAAAATATAAAGCCCTTTGCATTCTATTTAACAATACCCATGACTAACTTATGATTATCCGAAACATATCGTCACAGAAATTTGCTCGTTGATCTCTGTTTTTCAGTTTCATAATGGAGAAAAATGGTCACAAATGTTCTATTAAACATTACCCGTCTTGGAATTGCAACATATTCAATATTTATGTCAATCTTGATGTGAGAGATTTTTCTATGATTTGGAGATTATAGCATTCCTGGTGAACAATCAATTATTAAAATCCAATTTTTTGTTAGAATTGAATTATTTGTTTTCCTATATATAAACAAATATTTTAAAGCTATTGATTTAAAATAATGCCTAAGAATATCGATGAGCATGTTATTTTCTTTTAAAAAATTAGAAAATGAAAATACATACAGTGGTGGATACAAAGGTGGTATAGCAGTGCACAGAACGTAAACAGTGAATTATGGCGATTGTAACTTGAAATACTAGACATAATCAATTTAAAACAACTGAGCATATAATTTTGAAGCATGGACCATTGTATTAACGCTCAGGCATTCAATCTACGCGCCGCGTCGTGCTACGTCAGACTTCTCCCCTCCCCGCAAAGCTTCCTACTCCCCATTACTTGCACTTTCGGCGCTGCGGCGGGCAGACGATCGTCTCGCAAGTGCAGAATTCCCGCGGGAGCAGGCGTTGTGCAGGTCTGACTTAAGTGGCTGGTTCTAAATAGTTGTGGCTGGTTCATTTGGAGAACACACCTGTCTGTGTGGATGCCCTCTTTCCTGGCTCAGAATTGGCAGTGCCCTGCACCTTTGAAGAGCTACCCACCTCTCAGAGGATAAGAGCATTTTTAAGGTTGTTCAGCCTGTTTGAGTTGACCTGTTTATATTTGATTGAAATAGGAAGTAAATTGTATATTCCGAGTTGTGTAGGGAAAATCAAAGCACAAGCTTCGGTGATGTGAAGAAAAATATTAGAATAATATTTAAATACTGAATTGTCTAGTAAGATAACCAAAATTTGCGTTTCAATTTCATGAAAAACTTATGAATCACTGCTCATTCTTAGGATAACATAATAGTTGCAAACAAACTTTCAACGTATTATTATTATTACTATTATTATTATTATTATTATTATTATTATTATTATTATTATAAGTCAGTAATAAAATGATTGATGAAATGGGGTGACATTTTGTTTATATGAATGCTGATGAATTTACTGGTGAATTTACTAGAGATTGAAATTCTAGTAATGAAAGCTGCTTGCTTGTAAATATATTAAATACATTTATTTAAACTGCAATTGGGTATTACCCGATGGCAGTTGATTAACAATAATTACAATAATAATAATAATAATAATAATAATAATAACAATATAATATAAGAGTACAATAAAAAACGATGCAATAATCAGACTATCTCTAAAATTAAGTGTTATAACAATTATTTCTACTATTATTGAAGTAGTTCTCTACAAATGTTTTGCATTACTTCTGTTTAAATAAATTCCCAGATTAAATATCTAAACATCAAATGACAGTGAATGTTAAAAGAGAAAAATTGCTTAAACATACTATAGAATCCACAAAAGAAATAAGATTATTTACTGAAAAAGGGAACGTAGTATTAAGGAAACATCACGTAAATTATATAATGCAAGATGAACTCTCAAGAGGAATGTTAGCCCCGAATTAATGTTGCGGCAGGATAAGAACACCATCGCCTCCCGAGGAAATTGCACACTGCCAACTTACGGAACTAATGACCATGGTAGTCGACACGGTTGGAAATAATAAACAATCAATGAATCAAAATTATTATTTTCTGTTTTCGGAAAATTTTCCGAAACATTTCTATTGCTATTATGTATCACGTATTTTAATAAATTGCATTGAGTATTTTATGTGAAACAGTTATCCTAAAACAATTTTCTGTTTTTAAAATATAAGACCAAATGCAGCCTGACAAAATCAGTGAATCAATTACAATTTACTAATGTAATCTTAAAACGCTGACAGGTAATCAAATTTAATAACTCGTTTGACAGATTCTCTTATGTCCCATCTATCAGGAACATAGCTTTCTAAGTCTTCTATAATCCGTTGGAGTTCCACCTCTGCCATAGCTTATTTAGCTCTGGATTGAAGACTTTTTAAAAGTCTACAGCTTTAAAGACCACAAAAGATCATTAAACATTAGATTTTTTTGTTGAAATTAATCCAAATAAAATGTACACACAGTGTATAATGCTGAAGCTTGAGTCTGATTATTTGAAAGCCTATGCAATATTTTGAAAATAGTTGATTACGTCGAAATAAGTTTTGAAAGAAAAATAATTACAATCCCAACCTTCCGTGTGAAGCCCTTCCCTAATGAAATATCTCACGTGATTTCAGAGACTCGAAGTTCGTTTTAAATTAGTAATTGAATGCACAATTTGAAAAACAAATAGCATGATTAGGAGTTCTATCGTGGTCCGAAGAGCAAGGGGTGAGAGGCAAGGGCTGAATGGTGAGGAGCGAGCGGCGAGGAGGGTGGGGCGAGGTGAAAGGACGAATGTATGGAGCGAGTGATGGCGGGGGAAATGGGCAGGGGAAAGGGACAGTGGCTGACGAAATACATGGTGGGGGTGGTAGTGGTGTTGGTGACAGCGGTGGCGATGGCGTGGCCAGAGAAGGTCGCATCCGACAAAAGCGCCATAGTCCTCGGAGGCGCTGAATGCCCAAAAGCGAGCCAAGGGCCGTCCCGCGCGATGAAGAGTCGCTGACAGGTGCAGGTTCTGTGCCTCTCACCCGCGACCCCTGTGCTGAGAGAAATGTAGACCGTTCTAAAGTCAAGCGTCAGCCAGCAGGATGGCGTTGGAGGTCGTGGGGCCATGCTTTATGGGGAATGAGTAATTATAAGTAAAAGAATGGTATATATACGTATGTGTTGGTGTGTGTGTTTGTGGAAATTTCAGTTCCTTATATACACAAAATGTGTTCAATTATAAGTCCGTATTTGCTTCGACCCTTCTTTATTAGCCTTGTTAAGTAATGATTAACTGCATAGTATTCGCCATTTGTTTGCAGATTTTTGTCTAATTTTTGTAGTGAACGACGGGGCTTACATTTCAGAAAGAGTAATGTGAGTTCATTTTATTGTTTCCCAACCACCCTTTGCATATTACTTTCTCGCCTACTACGTTATTACGTAGTAAAGAGGAGGTATTGTAACGATGTAGCGATTTTTCGTCAGAAAACGGGGGCTCTAATGTTAAAAATGTTAAGTTTTGTTGTAATATGCACTAAATTACTTTCTCTAAAATGTTATGTAGTCCTTTGTGTGGGTTCTTTATACCAAAAAACTGGTTTATGGCAAAACGTTTGTGCAAGAGTCTTGTGTGTGGTCAACGCTAGTGCCTAAATTTTTCAGACCTTTTTCTCCAACAGTGATATTCCGCAATCAATCTGGCCGATCTCGAGAACCTGCAAATTTGAAAACGGATATTTAGATTTTGGCGGATAATTTAGCCTGTAAAGCCTTAACATTCTCAATATTTCCTTGAAGTTTTTTGAACTGAAGGCAGGTAAGAAAACTATAATTTTCACATAAACAGTTCCAAATATTTTCTCAATTCTTTTGCGAATAGAGCAAAATACTTTTTTAAAAACGGCGTTGAACCAATTTCGTTGAACTCTATCAATTTTCGAAAATCGGAAATGTTACAATTAGTGTAGGAAAGAATGTGTTGTAGCACACATAGATTTTTTCTTCTGACACACACGGCGGGGCGAGGGCAGGGAAAGAATGGGGTGTGCACCAGGATGCTAGTGGGGATGATAGTTTGATATTAGGGTGAGAGATAGGGTGAAGCAGGTGTGGAACCGAGGTCGGGGGAGAGGTCGATGGTGATGGCAGAGGGGAGAGCGGTGGCGAGAGGCATAGGAGGGTGTGGTGAGGACCGTGGAGAGAGCGTGGGACGGAGAGAGGGAGAGAGGTGCCGTGACGGGGAGAGGCTGGGGTGAAGGCGAGTGGAGAGAGTGGCGAAAGCTGAGGGTGTGCGGGGCTAGTGCGCGGGCGTGGTCGTGGCGAGGACGGTGACGTTGGCGGGGCCAGGGTGGGGACCGGGGTGACTGCGATTACGGTTGCGCGATACGGAGCCGGTGCAGTGACGATGGTGATCCGCGGTGCGCGGTGAGTGCCGGTCGTGGCTGGGGCGAGGCGGAGACAATGGCAGGAGGGTTCGAGGGCGAGGGCGGGAGCTTGGAACGCGGGTGGTGGTGGGTAGGGGGTTGAGACTGGGATCCGAGGGGAGGGAGGGGCGGGCATGGAGGTGCGGGAGCTGTGCGGATAAACGTAAGTGCCCTCGACGTCTCCTGAGGCACCTCAACGCGTCGCCCCAGCGCTGAGGGCTCCGCGCGAGAGATCAGAAGCCGAGGGCGACGCCCTCGAGCCAAGCGGCCAATGATAGAACAAAGGGGGTACTCAAACGAGGTTAAGATAAACGTTAGCAAATACGATATACGGAAAACGATATTGGAGGAAATTTTCGCATTGCGAACTTTTTTTCACTTGTATTAAAGGGAAGTAGCCCTTTAAGGATAATACGTAGCGCATCCAAAAGTAAGCTTCCCTATTTTATTAAATAAAAGACAACATTGTTACATGCAAAAACTTTATTGGCAACAGATACAGCAATGTTTGAGCTATTTTTTGACAGTCACTACACGAATTTTGACAACTTGTCATATTGTGGTATCACTTTTATAAATCTGCCTCGTAGAAATGTGCCACCTGTGACTGGATCCAACGTGACACAGACAGATTCAGCTCGTCGTCCACTGAAAACACTGACGGAGGAATGACTTCAGGTACAGAAAAGATGAAAACCATTAGGTGCGAGATCAGGATTGTGCGGGGGATGATCAACATCTCCCAGCGAACTGCTGCAGAACGGTTGTCAATAGCACGTCAGTAAGAGCTGACGAAGAATTTTGATTGTCGCGGTGTGTTGTGTATTAAGGAACTTCATCACGGACCGAATCTCCCAGGCGGGCGGGAGAACAAACAAGCGCTGCCATTTTTGGCCTCTGCTGCCGCGCTACTGGCACTCGGCGGGACCTGTCCGAGCGGGAATGATTGATACGTCGAAGATCTGTTCATGCATGCGCAATTTCCTCGCCTCATTGCGTGTACTTTCAAGGCACAAAAATAGAGAAACTTACTGTCTGGATACGCCTCGTATTACGCTGGGCTATTTTTAATACATCAAAACTCTCCTATAAAGCGCTAATCTGCCATTAATATAATTATAATAATAATTATACCAATTATTCCTCCGAATTCCGAGTAAGGCATGTACATTTAATGTCATCTCATTCCTCAAAAAGTTTATTGAAGAAAGAAAAAATATATTTTCACCGCATAAATTCTTCAATAAGGAAAAAAAACATGCTCGCGAAAGTTTTTCCATATGAGCGTGCACTAATTAAATTTAGTGGTTAAAAAAGTAGGGCAGAAAGGATCATGTTTTCTCGTACTATCTTGAACAGAGATTTTACCTTCATTTAAACTATTTTTTGGAGGTACTTTACCGTCGTCGATGTAAAGAACATACTACCTTAGCCATATGTTTACATTGCACATACTAAAAATATAAATATTTTCATGAAATATATTTGAAACAAATGAACTAAAATTGTTTACAAGTGTTACACGATTATTCCAAGCGATTGTACTTCTGAGTATTTATTGTATTTCGGCCGAATTAACCTGTCCAACGTATCAAACGCACCTAATCTCCACATGTGACATTACTTTCGCTTCGCCAACTCCCCGTGTGCAGTGGGATCACCTATTGCTGCGATGAGCAGGATGGAGCACGTCATTATATGGCGTTTAATTTCGTAATGATACCAAACAAAGACCAGTCGAGCAAAATACGTTCTCAACAAAGGCTATCAGGGACAATGGAAAATGATCACGGCATTCAGCTCTCGTTCACAAAGCACATGGCACTGTGCTCCGAAAGATCAGCTCTCGTTCACAAAGCACATGGCACTGTGCTCCGAAAGATCAACTCATTCTCGAAAAACACTCGCGGAAATGTTTATTCTGCACAAGGAAGACATAATACAATATTGAAGCAAGGGAAAGTGGGTTATCTCAATGATATGTAATATCCATTAATCGATAATTCTATTAACATGTAATTCTAATAATCTAAAATCTATAAATCAAGTAATGTATAAAGATAAATTTAATAATCCGAAATATCTAGTATTGTTACGTTAAACAGGTTAACAGTTTACAAAGTTTAAATCTTAATTATAAAATCTTTAACAAACTTCTAACAAGTTCTGTGGTGGTAGCAGAGATCTTGTGGTTGTCCATGATAAAATTCCAAGGATAAAGAGATATCAACCACAATAGTGGATAATACACTAAAAATTTATTGTGGATGATACCTTTTTATCCTTGAAATTTTTAACTTTTATATGCTTCATGTTCTATTACGTTTGCTCTTCAAAGTAAACAAAATGGTTAGCGTTAGTTTAAGGTTCGATAAACTAAAAAACTGTAATTAATGATGGCTGATCTGATACAAAATATCTTAGAGGACATTTGTTTAAACATTCAGAACTAAATCAAATTGTTATTATGTCAAAAAGTAAAACAGCGTAAATATGTTTTTGATAAATAGGTAGAAATAATTCCTAAACAAATTTGTCAGTACATTTTCCTTCTAGGATTCCGTTTCTGACTCGGACTTTAAATAATAAAAAAAAAGCATTAAACATAATAAAATGAGATTTTCAGTTGCTCTCAACAAACCTTAAAAATTATATCCACCGTTTCCTGAAAGTATATCACTCGGAACGTCTCCCATTAATGTCTCATTGTGTACACGGGAATTCGAAGCCAAGACTTGTTGAGAGCAGCTGCATTTTCAAGAGCTAGAAAAAGAAAGCGTTCTCTCCGAGAGAAGACCTCGGGGACCAGTGATTGTCCATAAAACATTCTAATGCCCCACGCTCTAGCTCCGATTTCGCGCGAATTCTTAAGGTTCTGAGAAATGCACACGAGGCCTAAAACCATTTCTTCTTATCTTTTTAAGGGCTATAACTTTCACGTGATTTTGTACCAGAGTTGGCCTATTTTCTACGGATAGGAACTTCACGTTCTGTGCGAATCCATTCAAATGAAGCTTTTGGAATAAGTATTTACTGAAGGCAGACAATTCAGATGAAGTAAATTTATTTTACCATGTCGAACCAAAGACTTTTGTAGTGGAGTATTATAATTGAAGACCGGATTTCCGAGTGACTACATATTTTCTTTGCTAGCTTAAAATCGGATGAACGACATCTTGAAAATAAATTTGAATCATGAAACGGACGTTATTTTAGTACTTTTTTATTTTGTATGAAATTGCATATTTTGGGTGTTACTGCACGACATTGCGCTTTTTGGGTAATACTGCCTGAAAATTGAACATTTGGGGATTTTAATGGATAAATTTACAAGATTCATAGTTTTATAGCATAAAATATAATTGGCATGTAATCAACTTGTTTGAATTTACCTTTTTTTATGTTTTAATTAAAAAAAGATTTTCACTTAACCCAGCAATGCGTTCAGGTAATCTGTGAAACCCGAATTCGTTTTAATATATCAATTCTGCATTTAATTGCCCTATGAACTGAAAGACTACACCTTTCATGATGCCTATTGTCTAATTAAAATTTTGAGGGAGCGCAGTTGGGAGTAGGGATTTGCGGTGTTGCCACGTACTCGGTCCGCGGTCCTTTGTTGCGTCTGCTCAGCCAACGCTATGGTCGGTGTCTATCCACCTAATTTATCGGATGAAATATCCATTTTGTTAGTTTTCGCTGAACTTGCCAACACGAGGCTGCATGCGCGAGTCACATCGGACCTTACTTGCGGGCCCGAAGCTTAGTGTAAGTTGTATCGCATTTCAAATTCATCGAATTTCTCGGAACAGATGCCCTGCGAAATCGAGAGAGAGAATGAACGCAGTTTATGACCGCTTTTACAGTAGCTGCGTGCACACGTATGTCAGAGAGGGGCTCGTCACTTGTAGTACGAAGTTTTTTTTGTCTGAATCATATATTAAATAATAATATCATATATGATAAGATATAGTAAGTTCTCAAAAAAATGGAAATGTGCATAATTGTAAATTATAATGAAAACGATTAAGAAAATTTCTTGTATTTAATTAGTTTTGGTTTCTAAAGGTACTTTTGTATTTTTCAAATTTTGTATTTATATTTTGTACTAATTTAGCTTTGGATGTGTATTATTACAAATATCGAATATCATTTCTTTAAATAATATATACAAACTAATTACAATAAAACACTAAAGCAGATTCGGATAGCCGAGATCGCTAAGCCATAAGTGCCGTGGCGATCTTGGACCGAAGATCGCGGGTTCGAGTCCCGACTCGTCACGGGTGTGTTTGTGTATATCTGTATATTTGTATCGTCCTTTACCCTTCATTATTATCATTGCATTCCCAGAGCTAGCAACCCTGGGACATGCAAATTTGGATTCAGTATAAAAACGCTGATCCCCCCCAACAAGAAAATCACACCAAGGCACACCATTTGCCAAAGGAAAATATAACAACGTCGTATGTGCAGGTATGCGTTCTCTTGGTCCCAGATGACCAATTCACAATAAAAAAACGTTTACCCAGGTGACCAATTGACAACTATAAATTGTAATATTTCATTTATATCTTAAATATCACATTGAAGATGTAAATTAAGTTGATAAGTGGATCAACTCAAACTTTTAGGCTACATATCACCATTTTGCAAACGTTTAATATTTTTTTTTGCAGGTTTAGGCTTATTTTGTCGTGTTACGGTACGTTTAGGCAGTTTTTACAGCATGGAAATCGGTTGTAATTATAAATGAACTAGATCAATAATAATTGTTTACAATTAATGAAATTCAAACTGAATATAGCTCTTTGAGTTGTAAACAAGAAAGGAAAATTATATCAATAAGAGTGCATTATCATAAGTTTTTTGAACAAAAAAACGAATATAGCGTTTTTGTAATTTTCATACATTTTAAGCAAAATTGTGATTAACCTTTTAATAAGGTAATTCTTAGAAATTAGTGAAGAGGTAATAGTAATAATTTCATACATTGTTATTTAAACTACAACACATTTATTCTTTTTGAATACGGGAATAATTAATATCCATGAATGATTAAAAGTTTACATGTTCTAACCCATGGAAATGAAAAAACATTATGATAGATACACACAAAAACACATGTTGTAGCATGTCATAAGTGAAAAAGAAAAGAATTATAGAAGCTTGAGAAAGAAAGAAAAGAAGGTTTTTGAAAGGATGAGAAGAAAGGACATCAGACGAATACTCATATTAAAGGAGAAGAAGGATATGGTGAGCTGAAGAAGAAAGCAATGGGAAGCAGTTTTGAAATCTGCTGAAGATTTGAATACCTAATGATAATGATGATGATAACTGGTACCTATTTCAACATACGTTTCTAAATTTATTCTCTCTCTGAATTGTCCGTTTTTTTAAGTGACCCGACGACCAATAATCTTAAAAGTGAAATATTTAATTTTTAAAATAAACTTAATACACAAGATTCGACATTTATCTAAACGAAACAATTACGTTCCCACAAATATGTTTTCTGAATCCCGAACTCAGGCTTGTGCAAACAATGTATGGCCCCTCTACACCCCGTTTTGTTGCATGCATATTTCATTCCGGAGCATCATACGAGGAACAAGAAAATGGCGTTTCCAGGAATTTACATAAAACATGCACAAAAGCTGGCCTCTAGAAATTCCACGTTAGCTCTGTTGCCGCCAAAGGAATTAGCGCCCTCTGGCAATAACACATTTCTCCCTCGGAGGCCTACAAACGCTTTTGTACAGGTCTCAGCACATGTTTTGCAGATACACATTAAAGAGTGCAACAACCTGACTATCCCGTGGCTCTTACGTCAAATGCTGAATTACATATGCCTAAAAGATGAGTAGAGTAATGGGCTGACCTCCAACCTCATATGTCTCATCTGCATTGATCTATACAAGTCTCCGTCAGAAGAAGCAAACAATTATTTATTGCACAATTATACGCATTAGCAACTAATATATCCAGCCAAAATCATCAAGTTTACAGTTATCTTAATTGATGCTGCTCATTGCTGTATTCAATAGCATAGTGGTTACGGTGCAACGCGAATTAAGGGATCTTCCAGTCAAATCCCAGTCTTAGGAATGGACGTTCATTTCAGAGCCGTGGTATTGTTGCCGCCTATCCAAACCACCATTTGTATAGCATACAATACCCTATTCATTCCCATTTCATCCAAATATTGTAATTTTGTAGTATGAAAGTGACTATTTAAGCGCCTCGGGGATACGTTCCATATAGGACCTATTGTAAACTACCTGAGTGCCACATAGACACCGCCAAATCTCCCCATGTCATTCTCCTACGCTTACAAGTCGTCTCGGGATTAAGGCTAGCTATCAGTAGGAAGAGAGCAATCTGTTGCAGTGGGCATGCATAGGCCAGCAAATTAAGAGTGGAGGATAGCCCTCTAGAGTGTGAAAAAGGCAGATGGGTTAACGTGAGGC
>JAHLJT010003545.1:0-39328 GCA_031308135.1 Acheta domesticus | reverse complement strand
GATTCGCCAAGATTACAATTTTGAGAACGGTAAGTAGAAAGACAAAAAATATGTAATTACATAAAAATCCGGTCTCTATTGATCACTTACGGCTCATGACCTCAAATCTCAACAGAGTTGTTAATTTCTATTCGTGAGTACGTGTGTGAATTACGATAATTTCTCTTAAGCGATCGACAGACTCAGCACCATCAATCCATACCGATCGTCACGCGATCAATATTTACACCACGTCCCCTAATCCCGTTTCATTGCGCAAAAAAACGGTTAATTAAGATTAAACGCCGCCTAGGAATTCCATCTCGGGGCCCGCCGACCTCCGCTGACCCCGGCGCCCCGGGGGCCCCGCCGCGCCCCTGACAATTCGGCAACGCCGAGAGTTGCGCCATCGGCCGCCCTCGCGCGCCGCAGGAACGTTTCGATGGAAACACAGCGGCCGACTAAATTGGTTAAATAAATAATTTCTGCCTCCTCCCGCTGTCGCTATCAGTTAATCTAATGAATAATTGTTTTAATGCAAACCAAAACAGTAATTACATCGTCGCCCGGGGACTCGCGAAAAAAAGGCCGACCGGCGCTGCTGCCGCCCCGCCGCCGCCGGACGGGTGACAAATGACCTCGGCAGCGGCGGGCGCGGCGCGGCGCGGCGCGGCAACGCGTGGAGCGGCGTGGACCTGGAACCGATGTGATGGGACGAGCCAGGACGAACTGATGAAGGAGTCGGAAGGGACAGGACGAGTGGGTCGAACCGGAGCGAAGTGAGTCGGGTCGGGTGGGGTGGGGTGGGGTGGAGCGAGGTGAGGCGGGGTGGGGCGAGGCGGGTCGGAACGGGTCGGAGCGGCTCGGAGCGGATGGAGCGGGTGGAAGCGGATCGGAGCGGATCGGGTCGGGTCGGGTCGTAGAGGCCGTAGCGGATTGGAGATGGTCGTAGAGTGCCGGACAGGGCCGGAGATGGTTGGAGAAGGTCGAAGAGGGCTGGAGAGGACCGGAGAGGGTCGGAGAGGGACGGAGAGGGACAGAGGGGGCGGAAATGGTCAAAGGATCAGAGTGGGGTGGGTAGGGGCGAAGCAGAATGAGCGAGAAGTGAGGGACGATGAGTCAGGGATGGGCAGCCAAGGGCTGGGAGGGAGGAGCTGGGAAACATTGAGGCTAGGAGCGTGGAAGTGGAGAAGAGGAGGGGGAAATGAGCAGAGGGCAAAGGCTGAGGAGTGAAGGGCAGGGAATGTGGATGGAGACTGAGTGGCGTGGTGAGAGTGGAAGCGAGTGAATGCCAGAGAGAGAGGTAGGAGTGAGTGGCAGGATGCGAAGTCGGGGTGTAAGGCTGGTGTCAAAGGATAAGAGGCAAGGAGCGAGAAAGAGCAAGAAGCTGGAAATGGAGAGGCTAGGCGGGTGGAGAGGGGCTGATCTCGAAGAGAGGCAAAGAAGAGTTAGGTGATACAGTGCCTTAATGGTATAACACATCGCATTGAATCATATCAAGAGATCTTCCGAGTGAGGACTAAGTGCGAAAACTACGGGGCCTGTATTACGTTAGAGTCAGCTAATCCTTCCTTCGTTGGAGTCGGTACTCGCTCTAGCAAACTCAGCATCTAGGTCAGCAAATGCTTAAAATAAATATGTATGTCTCTACTAAACCTCAAAACTGAAAATAGTTTAGCAGAATCTTGTAGAAATCTTTGTAATATATTGCTAATACAGGTCGGATTATTTATTAAAATATACAATTTTCTGTCAATTATTTGGATACGGATATATATCCATCGTTGGCCTCCTCAGTGATGTTTGTTCACCGAGAATCAGAAAGAATACATTTTTGCGTTATAATTATGTTTTAAAATTAATGAATATATTTGAATTATTCGATTATATTTCTCATCTGCTCTGTGGTGAAATAATATATACTTAGGGGTTCAGTAATTTGCTCTGTTACGACGAGCGTCAAAAATTTTATGGAGAGGAAAATCAATTTATCAGCACCGAAGTCCTCTTATGAACGATGTAAATCACAGGCAAACACGGTTGTTTAAAAAGCTAACAAAACATGTCTTCATCCCCCCGCAGCAGGCAACAAATTCATTGATATTGTATCACCAAAATTCGGTGTCCAGTTGGGACGATAATATAGGGAATCAGTTGGTGCCACTTGAGTTTTCCGAGTTTTCAGAAATTGTCTCACGAGATTCCACGCCAATGACCACAATTAACAATATTTACCTCTTTGTTGACTTGAAAACTTACAGATGCTGAGAGCATTGTATTCATCTTCATAGTAAAATAATATCAACACTCAAATTTATAATTTCATTGTAATATTCCATCAATTACACTTTCGAAACTTCGCCAAGTCCCAACGCAAGACAGACAATTCAGAGAAAGGTCTAAAAATTTCAAGTCAATTATTTAATCCGAAAAGGCTTTAAAACGAAGCTCATCGTATCCACATAAAATTACAAAAGAAGTAAATAGCATCGAATCATGAATGAGAGATCCATGAATTTCAGCAGCGGTTTAGATACAATTAAAAGATGTTAACTGGGAAAGTCGTGACTTGTGTAACGTCTTCAATTTCCATAAGGTATAAAAACCAGTGAGCATAACCTCGTTACCGTATTTTCTCTTTCTTCACAAAAAATCTTATTATAAATGGAAATAATCCGCTCGCACAATTACAAAGAGACTCAGGGACAGAGAACCAGTCCAATTCAGTAACACCCCCACAAGAGATCTCTATCCAATCTGAACCACACAGCCCCGGTCATGGCCCCGACTTCGCCCGCGCGAATCGCCCAACGAGTCCCCAGCAGGCGTTTACCCCTTGCGATAACAATAGGCAACCCGCCGCGCCGCGCCGCGCCGCGCCGCGCCGCGTCCAACGGCGACGGCGAATAAAAAACGAAGACCGCCCGCGCGCGCATCGGCCGCCCCCGAAGTCCATGTGCGCTTAATGGGTGCGAGCGGGCGGCGATGCGCCGGCACGCAGCACATGTGCACGCACTCGCGTTCCCTCTGCATTGGGCGCGGCGCGCGCCGATCGCAGACGCGCTGTCGTTGCCGGGATGAACGGCGGGGCGGGGGCGGTCACAGCGTCGACGGCGGCGACAGAGGCGGTCGCGATGGCGGTAACGACTGTCACGGTGGCAGTGGCGATGGAGGTGACGATGATGGTGACGGTGGCAGTGGCGGCGGCGATGACGGTGGCGATGGCGGTGGCGGTGGCGGTGCAGTGGCGATGGCGGTGACGATGATGGTGACGGTGGGAGTGGCTATGGCGGTGGCGATGGCGGTGGCGGTGACGGTGACGATGATGGTGACGGTGGCGATGGCGGTGGCGGTGACGATGATGGTGACGGTGACGGTGGCGGTGGCGATGACGGTGGCGATGGCGGTGGCGGTGGCAGTGGCGATGGCGGTGACGATGATGGTGACGGTGGCGGTGGCGATGGCATTCGTGACGATGTCCCTAACAGTGGTGGAGGGCGAGAGCAGCTGCAGCACCGAAGGAACCCGGTGTGGAGATGGAGCGACGTCAAGTGGAGCGTTGACGCTAGTGTCGGCGGTGGCGATGTTTTGTGGCGGTAGTGATGAGGAGAGTGGCGGCGCTGTGGAGGAGGACGTGACCAAGACAGTGGCGAGGCTGGGACGCCAGGGCGAGGGAAGGGCCAGGGAGAGGAGTCCAGCAGGTGATGGATGGCAGGTGGACGAAGTTCGTAGGAGAAAGCGAGAAGGCCCTGAGGGGTAGCTGGGCGACGGCGTGACGGTGGCAGCTACATATGAATGTGTGTAGGAGAGAGGCGGGGCACGGTGGGGGACAGCAGGGGACGGTTGCGGACTGTGGGAGGACAAAAGGAACGACGAGGGAGGAAAGGGGACAGCGGAAGGGAGGAATGGGTCAGTGAAGAACGAAAGGGGATAGCTGAGAGACGGTAGGAGATAGAGGAGATGGAAGGGGAGAGCAAAGGGGCGGTAGGAGACAACAGATTGACAGTAGAGGACAGCAGAGGGAAGGAATGGGTTGGCAGAGGGATGGAAGGGGCAGCAGAGAGACGGTGGGGGACAGCAGAGAGACGGTAGGGTACAAAAGAGGGACGGTAGGGTACAGCAGAGAGACGGTAGGGGACAGCACAGGGACGGTAGGGGAAAGCACAGGGACGGTAGGGGACAGCACAGGGACGGTAGGGGACAGCACAGGGACGGTAGGGGACATTACTGGGACGGTAGGGGACAGCACAGGGACGGTAGGGGACAGCACAGGGACGGTAGGGGACACCACTGGGACGGTAGGGGACAGCACTGGGACGGTAGGGGACAGCACAGGAACGGTAGGGGACAGCACAGGGACGGTAGGGTACAAAAGAGGAACGGTAGGGGACAGCAGAGAGACGGTAGGGGACAGCATAGGGACGGTAGGGGACAGCACAGGGACGGCAGAGGACAGCGGAGGGTCGG
This sequence comes from Acheta domesticus, assembly GCA_031308135.1. Taxonomy (NCBI): domain Eukaryota; kingdom Metazoa; phylum Arthropoda; class Insecta; order Orthoptera; family Gryllidae; genus Acheta; species Acheta domesticus. Next base: position 34,882 of record JAHLJT010003545.1, on the reverse strand, counting down.
CGGGGGAGCGTTGACGTGGGCGTAGGGACGGTCGGGTAGGCCGTTGCGGGTAACGCGAGGGGGCGCGCGTGGGCGGCGTGGGCGGCGTGGGCGGCGGGGGTGGCGGGGGCGGCGGGAGCGAGCGCCGATGGGCAGCGACGGGCAGCGCGGAGCGGTGGCGCCGTTACGCGGTCGCGGCGCGCGCGTTAACGCGTCGACACGCGCCGCGATTAACGACCGCCCGCCCGCCCACCCTGGCGACCGCTCGCCCCGTTCCCCCCTTTCCCGCAGATTCGCTCGTCCGGTCGCTCCGTATCTAGTTCGACCGATTCGCGATCATTCAGCTCGCGTTCGCTCATCTGTCGGCCGCCCGATCAGCCTCTCTAGTGAGGCCGCCCTCAGACTCCTCTGCACAGGAACCTCTGCACATACCAACTTCAGCGCTGCTCATTCATGCATTCGATTTCAATACTCACGACGTATTGTTCCTACTCGTAACCATTTTAATACTGTTGGCCCGTATTTACTTTTCCACAGCAATTCTTTGTTACCCACTCATTCACCCGTTTGTCCATATCTTCGCTTGTCCTTTCCCTTTAAATCACCTCCTCTACAGTTTGCTCGTTTACTTTTTGAATTCCTTCGTTTATGCAATCCCCACTCTGCTCTCTCGTATCAGGTTTCGTTCTCCCTTTGCCCGTTTACTTCTTTACTTATCCATTAATCTATCTACTTCTCTTATCAGTATTTCCTTCTGGCGTCTTATACGCCATTCCTTCAGTAGATTGTCTGTACTTCTAATTTCATTGTCATATTGACTTTGACTACACGCCCAGTCGAATTTATACATCACACTCGTCCCGCGCAGAAACCTCACTCTCGACCGATTTGTTCCTACAACCAATTACCCGAATACTTAATAATTTTGACCTGATTTCGTTCATCACTTTACTCTTTTACTCTCCGGATTTTTTATTACTTTCTTACTCATCTACATTCATTCTAGCAAACAACCTTAATTTCCTCATTTTCCTCTAATGTTTTCGTTCTTTTTCTCTGTTCTCAAACACTTCTATCTTGCTACCCCTTCAGCTTTACTCTTTTTTATTAATTTCCACTTCGCTGTCCCGTTCTTCCACTCATTCGATGGTTTCGATGGAGGGTTGCAAGGCCCTGGCCCAGCGTGCGCGGCGGTTGATGCGGCGTCCAGATAGCGCTTCCATGGCGGCGTCCGGCGGCGCGGGCGTGGGCAAACAACCGCGAGGCGGCGCGGCGCACGCGTGCGCGAGCGCGAGCGCGCCCGCGGCAATAAAAGGCGTGCCCGCGCGCCGCACGCGCGGCGCATCCAGCCGCCTCCCGTGCACGCGCGCGCCCGCGCTCCGATGGACGATGCCCGACGCACGCCTGCAAGTTCACGTGATGCCACGCGAGCCGGCCGGCCGTTGTTGTTTAAGGAACGAGCGATTGCTGAACGAGTATAAACGCATACAAACGCACACGCATCCACCCACACACGCACATACACATGCGCGCGCGTGCGCGCACCCACACACAGACACACGCACCATAGGCAGACATCGGTCGTTGACCTTTTTCCTAAGGAATAATATTTGTGATGGTCGGTCATAAGAATGCAAGTCATTTTTTTTTTTGGCAAAATCGAGATATGTACATTTTTGTCATCACCAGTTTGATATCTATGTCCGGTGCAAAAAGGACAACTTGTACAACAAAAAACATCCTACTCTAAAGCACTGTGTTTTCTGTATATTGCAAATATTTTTAATATTCAAAGTACGAACTGAAACAGTTTTCACTCTACTTTAAAATAAGGTTTTTTGACTTGTGCTCTTATGATCGCCAATCATAGATGTATTAGAGAAGATTTAACACTAGAAGGACCGTGATTTCGTTCTATTTATGAGGACCGTTTTGTGTCGTTTTGGCGCATGATTCCCTGAGCATTTAGAAAGCTAATATTAAATCTTTTTCTCACGTACTCCGTTATTAAGAAGATAAATTAATAAACACACATATTTTTAGAATATTTCAATCAGTTATATTTCAAAAATTTGAAGTTACCTGATACTAAATTACAGAAACTTGACTTTCTCAAAGATGTGATTTTACCTCAAAATCACACCTTTCGTTTACAATTTGCTGCAAGGAGCCAGGCAGAAGCAACATATCTTCTCCTGTCAATACAAATAACATTCACACTACCGGCAGCGATAGTTCAGCTGCAACATTGTAACCTAAAGTTCCGAGGGTCCCGGCGCGGCGCAGTTTCGACACTGGCTAGGTAGCTGGATTTAATTCATTGGAGGAGAATTCTGGCGGCTGGCTGATCTGATGGGCAGCTTTCCGTGATTTCTCCGATTAGCTCCAGACGAACGTCGCAACAATATCTACCTCCCTATCTACCGCACACAATCTACCCTCCCTCATTCTTGTCCTCTCCTCCTCCCTTACACCCACACCTATCCTACATCCCTACACTATCATGATAGTGTGGACCTGCAGACAAGTCGGGAGTTTAGAGTTTATTCGTGTTGGGCAGTACTCCGCTGAGAGGATACACCTGAGTAGGAGAAATCCCGCAAGGCGATGTGTAGAGCGGCGTACGATCTTACGTTCCAGTTGGAAAGAAATCCGTCTCTCCGTATATATCAGCGTTGTCCAACTGGTGACCCGCGAAAGGTAATTAGTCACACGTGAAAGTCCCTTGCATCCATGTTGGGTGAGAAAATTAAGCGCCTAGCGCACGCGCCCTGCCGGGGTCAATATTCCCTTACTTTATAAATAGGTTAAGTTTATATTTAAGTTATTTTTTATAAATTCAGAAACTCAAAATCATCTCAATGTGTTTCACTGCATTATGCATGGTAGAGACTGATATCCTGCATAGTTTCATTCCCCTCCCTCGTTTCAGAGCAATCGAGCAAACCGCCAAGATCAACAAGACTGGGTCACATGTGGATCGCCCGAGTAACGAAAATATGGCCCGCAACCTTATTAAAGGTTTAATTGTGGCCCATGAGGCTTTGCAAGTTGGTCACCCCTGGTATATATCATGCATTACACTTGCGGGACTAAAAGTATCATAGTAGTTCATGCGTGCGTAATCAATAGTCACATTTTTATAAACAGCAACAGCGATCTAAATTGGGGCTGTACGACGTTCATATTCGGAGTACGGTTTGAGCGGTTGTAATTTCGGCGGCACTTTTGCGTTAGAAAGTCTCTTCAATGAGGGAGTTCTCATTTGCAGTGGCAGACGAGCTCTTTTTGTACATTGATACACTGTTATCCAAATTAAGTTGGTTTCTATTAAAAAATAAGAATACAAAATTTGATTTGAAAAATTTCAAGTGCTCGGAAGACGGGTTAATATTGGTTGTTCGCTGTGGAAAAAAATGTTTTTTTAAATACTGTTTGATTATTTTTAAATATTATTCCGATCTTTTCTCTCAATATTTTAAAAGATTAAATTTATTTTCTTAATATAACGAAAGGGAAGACTGAAAAATTCTAATTTGACAAAATTACAACAGGCTATGATGATGATGTACTTTGTACATTTGTACAACTTAGTAGACAAGTGTTTTCATTTCAGCTGTACAATAATTAGTATAATGTTTGGTATGCAGTATTAATCAATTTATAATACTATTCTAGAATAGCTAAGATATTATAGGATCAAAAAATCCATTATGGCTAGCGTAACGTGGAACTTTAGATTACTGAGATCACAATCAAAACTGATATTGAACATGCTATTACATATATATAAAAATAAACACGGATTTGCGTACCAAAATATAAATCCACAATGCTCTCAAACTCAGGAGTCTGTTAAAATTACTTTTTCTCAATTTTTTAACTGTATAAATTACAAAAGCTTTACAAACATTCATCAACTCTAAAATCTTATGGTGACGACTGATAAAATGATGAATAAGAAACCATACGGTCCAAAATAACATGAATATTTCTCGGTTAAAAAAAAGGAGTTCTAAACCAAAATGTTCAACACGAATGCTTTATATACCGATACACATCTGCTTCGATCCGTCTTTCATCCCTTCAGCCTCCATCTAACAAATCTAAAATTCTATTTGAGAAGATCGACTTCAAACAAACGGCTCTCCCTCCTCGACTCGTCCGCTCCTTCGACAATCCCCATTACAAGAGTGACGGCCTTTAACCAGCTAATTAACCTCGGTTCCGCTCGTCACGCCGGTGATCATTTCCCCCTTGTTGGCGGCAAAAAGCTGTTAAACTTCTCGCAGCCGAATTAAGCTATTTATCGCGCTTTGATTATCAGATATGACAGAGCAACACGGAGCCCGGCCGGGCAATAGGGCCCTCAGCGTTATGTGATAAATGGAAGTTATCGCGCTCAATGATAACGCAGGATATCTTTCTGTTTTGTTTGTTTGTTTGTTTTTGTTTCGAAAAATAGAAACGGGGGAAATGATAATGAAACGCAGAGAACTTCACGATCTCACTTGTTTTCGTTCATAATCAGCGCAAGTGAAAAACAATCACTGACGCTGAATATAAGTACATTATTAAACACACTGCAAGTCGTGCGCTTTCAGCGACATTCTACATGCATGTTTACAACAACATTGTGACAGTTTTCAATTAAAAGAGAGAGAGGAATATTTACGAACTTTTCATGTCAGTTAATGAGGCAAGACATTATCGGAATGCGCCAGAGATTCTCTTTGTGTACACTGAAAAAAAAACGAAAGTCAATCAAGAAGAGACAATGTCACCATCTGTTTGTAGCAGATCACATTAGACAGAGATCCTCCACACAAAGCGACAGGAACAAGAGATTGAGAGAGAGACAGAGAGAGGGAAAGAGGGAGAGACGGACAGAGAGAGGGAGGGCAGACATAGAGGTAGAGAGAGACAGAGGAAGAGCGAGACAAAGAGAGGAAGACCGAGAGAGAGAGAGTCTGAAAAAGAGAGAAAAAAAGTAGAAGGGAGGAGAGCGAGATGGTGAGACAGAGAGGGGAGGAGAGAAATAGAAATAGGGGAGGAGAGAGCGAGAAAAAGAGGGATATAGAGGAGCAGAGGGATGAACGAGGAGACGTCCGTTGGCTGAATTGTGAATCTGAATGCCATTTGCGACCAGTATCAAGAGATTAAGGGAATAAAATGTACAGGAACCGTTTCCCTTTTGTAGGATTATATTTAATGGGGATTTAAAATTTCTGCTTTAGAATTAAAGTTTAGGTTCGTAAATATGGGCAATAGCAATGAAAAGAATAGTAACACGAGTTTGATTTAAATACAAATTAAAAAGATGAAACAAATTTCATGATCCATACTCTGAAACAATTTTGAGCTAACTAAAATCAGAAAAGATCTAAAACCACCATCGAATGGAAACTGTGAACGGAAAATAGATACTATCCACATAGTTCTTTCAATTAAATCAAACGTTATCAAGAAATGCACCGTTAAATGAATGAATGGTAATTGAACATTTATCCAATACATGAAAAATGCATTAATAAAAATCGGAAAACTTTATTCAACTATTCTAAATGGAAGATTTTGAAGTACTTTATTTGACATCATCGACGGTATTTTTTGCTACAACTTTTTTCGCTAATTGGAAGAAATATGAAATATAAACTTTGCTGTTAACAAAAAAGGATTCACGCGCAAACAGATATGAAAAGTACAGTATATTAGGGACAAAAACATTTGGTGTCTCAATTTCATATTCGAGACCTCCCCACAATTCACTCTGGCGTCGACCGTTCTTGTCTCACTTCTGCAAAACTGTAGTAATAGTGGTGAATAGAAGGGGGAGTTACCCTCCCAAAGTAAAGAATTTAAAAAATGTTATTTAGTTTATTCAAAATAAATGCCTTAAATATATCTCATTCCATTCAAAACAGTATTCCCATTTGAATACACTGATGTTTGTGAAAATTGTGAAACACCAGGAAGGAGATATACTATTACAATGAAATTTATTTCACAGATCAGGAAATCACAATCAAATTTAATGTAAAAACACATTAATCTCGTTTTAATATACACGGTACATTAAATTTATTGTAAAGTAGTGCACTAAACTACATTAAATTTAATGTAATTTCTGACAGTGTACCATCAGAGCCTCTAGACGTCGTGGTATGGGTTGAAAGAGAGCCTGGATATGCTGATGGGGAACATACTGTCACGCAGTTTCTTTACGGGTCCACAAAGCATCGACTGTGGCTGCAGGAGGACCAGAACGAACAAGTTGCCGAACGACCATGTCCCAGACATGTTTGATGGGCGGTCAGGCGAACGTCCGGGCCAGAAAAGCAGTATCTGTCGTTCTTCACAGGAAGCTTGCACGTTCCTCACAACATGAGGTCGGGCATTGTCCTGCTGAAATACGGCATGAAGAGCTGCTTGTAGGAGGGGCAGTACCTCTGGCTCTTAAACCTCCTTAATGTAGCGGTTGCTTTTCAATACGTATAAGGCGAGATCACACATTGTAGCCGGTGGCGCCCCAAACCATCACACTCGGCGTTTGTCAGCTATGGCGCGGAACAATGCAGACTGGCAGATTGCGATCACCACGGTAGCGTCGAACACGTACGCGGCCGTCGCTGTACCATCAATTGAAGCGGGACTCGTCCGTAAACACGAAAGTTTTGCCACTCGACACACCAGTGAACACATTCACACGCCCATTGCTGTCTGAGGCGTTGGTCGTTTCTGGGCAAAGGAATCCGACACAGTGGTATGCGTGCCACCAGTCCAGCCCTCAGGGGACGCAGACATTACCACATTCGTTGCAGTGCTGTCAGGTCGAGCTATCGCTTTGGACGACGCCGTTCTGTCGGTTACGGCCATGCGGACAAGATGGCGGTCATCTCGCGCTGTGGTCACACAGAGTGGTTCTGTATACGCTCGTCGCTGTGCATGACCCTCCTCTATCCACTGGTTCCACACACGCATTACTATAGAAGCAACGCGCCCCCGTTGGAGCCGCAATCTCACGGTGTGACCAACCCACTTCTCGGAGACCGATCATTCTGCCCCGTTCGAACTCACTCAAATGTTGATAGTGCACCCTTTGGCGTCGGCGAGGCATACTGGCACTTGCTTGCACGTTACCACGTTATTTGACGGCTCTACACTGACTAAGACGTGGCGTAACAGGGGCCTACACTGTCACACAAAAGAGGGCGCTGCTAGGCCAAATTGTACGCCATCTCTATGCAAATTTAATCACTTCTAATGGATGCACTATTTTACACATCCACCGATTTTTAAGTGATTCCGATCATTCGTTCTGGGTGATGCAATTGTCGCAAACAGCTGTGTATATTCACACATTTTGTATTGCAAGGGAACAATTAAGATAATATTATTTCAAAAGATTTAATAGTTTGAAGTAAAATGCCACCCCCTGCAATTACATTCTACCAACTTTGGCAACTGTATTTTGACAAGAGAATATTCGATCGTGACCACAGAATAGTGACAAAAAGGGGCAGGGACCCGCATTAATAAGTTGCCTTTGCCAGTGATACTTTGATCGCATGTTTTAAAACGGATAGCTTGTGGCTACCGACAGGAATTAGATGAACAGGAGATTAAAAAAATCCTCAAGCAAAATTAATACATTATGGTAAAAGCCATGGAGAATAAAAAGGGCTCATTTCACATCCCAAAACTTCCCCTCCGCGAACGGAAATCTGGCCCCGCAAATTACGCATATCCGCGACGTCACCGCGGACGACTTCACCGCCGCTAAAAACGCATCGCGGGCGCCGTCACCACGGCGACCCGCGTCCGGCGGCGCGCCGTTACGTTGAAATAACGCAGTCGTTAAACGCACGGCAGTGTAGAAGCAGTGCATCAGCCCGTCGTTAGCATAAACCAGCGTTTAATTACAAAATCAAATACGTCAAGCCCGACGCGCGGCGGGCGGCGGGTGTTGAAACAATAGAACAGCGGGCCGCGGCCGGTGCCCGGCCGGTCCGTCAGCCCGCGCAGAACACGTAATTATTAACATTCAATCTGACTGCGAAATCATCGCAATTACTCACCGTTTTGTGTGTGATAGGTTTCCGAGCTCCGCGAGGGCTATCGGGGGCCGCGTCGATCGATTCCAGCTGCATCGGGCCCCTTTTGTCGACCGGGAGCTCTGCAAAATACAGCAATAATTAAAGCTTCTAATGAAAATGTAATAGCCCCAGTTTGCGCACGGCCGGAAGAGGGAGAGGTCTATCAAAAAGTAATTACAGAGCCCTGCGAAAACACGGGCTTGTTTTATATACGCGCGCGGTCAACTGAAACTAGGGTCGTTTGTGAGAAGATGTGGCGGAAGGAAGAAGAGGAGACGAAGATGGAATGGGCGCTGAACACTGAAGGGAGAAATTTCGCATGAACAGAAATGATCTTCAAAATCTGCCGATAAGGCACCAGCTTTTCACCGTGGACATGATAATTTGTAGAGGAGCATCCGGAGCAAAAGAAATGTATCAGGAACAGTTATTAACGGGAGAAATTTCATACTGTCCCGTATCAAATATCAAGTATATCTCTTGAATTTGATTTTGAATTTCTCGCACGGTACCAGAGAAATCCATCATTTACCATAAACTTTCTAAAAATAGAGAAAGAAAGCTTTTGATTTTAATATAATTGTTTGCATCGCCTAGTTACTTTATCTAAGTTTAGCTCGAAATAATTTAATAATAAAGTGTGTGCTGAATCTCTGAAAATCGATGAGATACTATCTTTCAGATGTGGTTTAATTGGGTGAAAAACAAACATTGTAAATCAAAATGAAACAACAGAGACATAGATTCATTCAAAGGTTGTGCTACTTTTGTCTGTGTCAAAGGGCCCAGCCATAGCTTCACACATGTAACTGTGGACCCCTGTTATTTACGCAATATAGACTACATTGTACGAGTCGGGTAGAATCTGACATTTTCACGACATCCACAAAACTTAACGAGCGACCACAGGATTCTATAACATCTGAAACGAAATTATACAGCATCTTCAGAATCATTAATTTTCTTTGAGTACGTGTGATGATTTAAAGATTCGAAGTTTAAGATCTGTGTGCATTGCCATCTCTTAAGAAGATTCAATGATAAGTCGTGAGGAACGACACACTTTCATGAAAGTTTGTTCAATATTTCCAATCTTACTGAATACCTTGGGAAAATTTAACAAACGAAGTTGTATCTCTTTCATCCCCTAATGATTTGTCCTATTCTTTACTATTAGCAGTCCTCACCTGGTGTGACAAAGTAGAGGTTTTGTAGGGATGGCCTTACTATTCTTTTGTAAGGAGGTAGGTAACTTGTAGTTTATCTAACACATTCTTAGTAAAAGAAGTTTTATGGCGAAATGTTAAGTAGAACGAAGGTTTCTCTTTATTACCTGTCCAAAATCCACCCTCTCAAAATGCGTGAACTTTATGAATTTGAACATGTCCTTTACATAGAATTAAACACTAGGGCGAAACTTCACAAAATTTTAAACACCGCTCAACGCCTAACTTCCGCAAGTTTATGAACCGACTGCTAAAAACCACACAAGCGCATGTCGGCGCACTCCTCGCCGCAATATAAAACCCTGCGCCAAGACAAATGCGCAGCGAGGCCGCAAGAGCCAGTTCGCGCGCGCACGGACAACCTCGGCTCGCTGCTGCACCGCCGCGCCACCGTCGCTCCCAGCAGCCCCTGGCTCGCTTGGAGAGCTTCTGGGCGCCATTAGAGCTGAAATGTCACAGAAGGTTAATAAATCAAATAACGTAGAAAGTGTAACCGCAAATGGCACAGGCAGTAATTGCATAGGATTTATCCAGCCGCCGCCGCCGTCGCCGCCGCCCGAACCGCCGCACAGCCAGCGCGACGGCCCGCGCTGCGCTTCTGTTTTTCGTGCGACTAAATGTTCCGCGGGCGCGTGCGGGCGGGGACGCAGGGTGTGGGCGGGGAGGGGCAGAGGGAACAGGGGGCGGGGCCGGGCGGGCGAGAGAGCGGGTTCCGCCGCCTGTAGGGGTAGTAGCAGGGAATAGTTAATGGCGCTTGTTTCATTTGTGGTCTCGAAGTTCGCGAGACGGAATGCGTTAATTCCACGCAGGCGTAGCTTGTCACAGATGGGGGCACTAAATAATATTTGTCGGCTGGAGCAGAATGCGGTGGCGGCGGCAGCAGCAGCCGCCACTCGCGGGAAGGGCGCGGGGACGGGGAGGGAGTGGACTGGAGACAATGGCGGGGGTGAAGATGAGGGCGCGACTATGGTGGCAGTCCTATTGAGGGCAATGACAGCGAGAACGGAGTGGTGGCAGATTATGAAAGAATAATGGAAGACATGAAATTACGAAAAATTAATGTTATGGTCGTAATGGATCCTCATGGGAATAATAAATCTCATCATTTAGGACATTTACTAGTAGAACCGAAATAGGAAAGAACTGATGGCCTGCAATAGTAAAAATGTTGCTGAACAGAAACACCAAAACATAGTTTTCCGAAATGTAGCACGCACACATCAGAACAGCAAATAAAATACTCTCACATAAACTGCAATAAATTAATAACTTTGAAATAACAGAGTTATTTACGTATCAAGAATATCAAATAAAATGGTGTTCCATTACAGAACACGTGAATAACAAATAATTCATGGAGGCTGTTCCTTTCTTGGAGCCTTGCTGTCGCATGACGCCAGCTGTGTCGTAAGCAGTGACGTACTGAGTAAGAGGATTCAGTTAGTAAGCACAGTATGACAATAGGCGCTATATCGTAATCAAACACATTTTACGTCCAAATCGATACTTTCATAATTTTTGTATTATCCCCGAGTTCTTGGGTATTCAATGAAACCATAGATACTTCTCACATGGCAGGAGGAAGCATCGTTTTCTTTCAATTTTTCCGGCCATTGGAAATTTGAAATACAGATTATAAGAACACAAATATTAAACGTGTCAAAATAAGTCTACAACTGATGTAGTTTTGTAAGTAGTGTGGTCACAAAGTTCGCCAATTTCTCTTGGTATCAGTATTATAATTTTCTTAATTTTGTCATTGGGCGTACATATGAAGATACTTGTTCTGTTAATTAAGAGAGGAACCATCATATTATTATGAATAATGTAATAAATTATAATGAATAAAAGAGCACTTACAAAACTGTGGCAGAGCTACAAGATCAGGGAAGCAACGTGGAACTGACCTCACAGCGGTGCCGAAGGAAGCAAGTACGTGCAACAGCTCCAGAGGCTACAGCGCTGCGCGGCGGTGGCGCTGCCAGTGGCAGGAGGCGCCGGCAGTGCGGGTGGCGGCGAGGGCGGGGCGCCTCCGACAGCGCGGGTGCGGGTACCCGCCCCGCCCCCCGGCAAAGTTGAACCCAAGGCGCGGGTCGGTCGCGTTCTGCGGGGCGGGCGGGCGGAGCATTAATCGTGAACGAAACCGCGCAACTTGCGAAGCGGCCGCCGCCGCCGCCGAAGATCCCCGCGCATTACCCGGTTAGCGCTCAACTCGGGGCGGAAGAAAAACGGCCCCGCGGTTGCTGCTGTTTGCGCCCGCGACGGCGACGGCGCCGCCCCGGCAACGGGGGCGGCAGCGGCGGCGTGGTTGGGTGGGAGGCAGAGAGCGTTGGGAAGTGGGGAAATGGGGCAAGGGCGAGGCTGAGGCGGTGGCAGATGGCAGGGCTGAGGTCAGGAACGAGAACGAAGTCGAGGGAGGCGGATGAGAGGGAGCATTAAGAGCCGGGGTGGGGCGTGCTGGAATGGGATGAGAAGGGGTTGGTTGGGGTAGACGGGGTGGGATGTGAAGTGACGGGACGAGATAGAACGGAATGGGACAGAATGAGACGGGACAGAACGGTAGGCGGGACGGGACGGGACGGGACGGAACGGAACCGGACGGGACAAAACCAGGAACAGGTGGGAAGGGGGAGGAATGGAATGGGGCAGGGTGGGGGAGGTTTGGTTGGGACCGGGCAGGATCAGGGGAGCGAGGGGATGGTGTGTGTTCGGGGGAATTGGGCGGGGTGGGCAGCGTGGAACGGGATGGGGGGTGGAATGGGATGAGACGGGATCGTGCGCTATCGGGCGAGTGGTGGGATGGGACGGGATACGGCGGAAATGAGGCGTGACCGGGCGGGATGGGGCGACATGGGGTGGTATGGGAAAAAGAAACTGGAAAGGAAACCAAAAAGAAGGTGGAAAAGGAAACCAAAAAGAAAGTCGAAAAGGAAACCAAAAAGAACGTCATAAAGGAAACGCAGAAGAAAGGATTGGTAGTATGGATGGAACGGTAATAGAACCAGTACCAGGGCCGAAGACTAGAACTAGAACTATAACTAGGACCAGGATCAATAGCATGAAAATGATTGGGACCACAAATGGAAAGCGATGACACCATTCAAGGTTTGTGATGAAGTTTTCAAGAATGTATGTACGGATAAAGCTGGTTTATCTCAAACAACTTGTTTTTCCCCAATATGAATGTAATTTAAATTTAATTTGAGTAAAAAATTTAATGTAACCGTAGAGTACATTACTCTCGTATTAGGGTGTTTAATGTGACATTCTTAAATTCTTATTGATCACGTGACTAACGTTATAAGGTAGTAAGGAACATCATTTAGTCGAGCTTTAGTAATTGCGCCATTGCGTTATGCATTATAACAAAAGAAGCATGGGGCGGGGAAGCATTTAACAAAGAAATTGCGTAATATCTAAGAGTTTAGACAATTCGTGAAGTATGTAAACCTGGATACGAGTCAAAAGTAAACAAATCTTAATCATGGAAGAAGTTTTAGATTTTCTGGCGCTTCGCGATGAGTATGCAGTCTGATATTTCACATTATCTTTTCTGCAGAATGTAGGGAATAACACCTTTCTTAACGAGCGTAAGACAAAACCTAACACGAGGATATGTTTTCAACTTTTTTTTCGGGGATTTCTGTCACTGTTTAAACATGTTCAGCTACTATTCGTGCCAGAGATATCGATGCTGGTAAGAATAATTACAACTGCCTTCCTTACGAGAGTCAATTTATTAGCGTCTATCACTTATGCGTATCTGTAAAGTTAGACCCCGAACGATACTACACGATTCTTTCTCTTCCTTTCTTTCTCTTCCTTTCTTTCTCTTCCTTTCTGTCTCTTCCTTTCTGTCTCTTCCTTTCTGTCTCTTCCTTTCTGTCTCTTCCTTTCTGTCTCTTCCTTTCTGTCTCTTCCTTTCTGTCTCTTCCTTTCTGTCTCTTCCTTTCTGTCTCTTCCTTTCTGTCTCTTCCTTTCTGTCTCTTCCTTTCTGTCTCTTCCTTTCTGTCTCTTCCTTTCTGTCTCTTCCTTTCTGTCTCTTCCTTTCTGTCTCTTCCTTTCTGTCTCTTCCTTTCTGTCTCTTCCTTTCTGTCTCTTCCTTTCTGTCTCTTCCTTTCTGTCTCTTCCTTTCTGTCTCTTCCTTTCTGTCTCTTCCTTTCTGTCTCTTCCTTTCTGTCTCTTCCTTTCTGTCTCTTCCTTTCTTTCTCTTCCTTTCTTTCTCTTCCTTTCTTTCTCTTCCTTTCTTTCTCTTCCTTTCTTTCTCTTCCTTTCTTTCTCTTCCTTTCTTTCTCTTCCTTTCTTTCTCTTCCTTTCTTTCTGTCTTTTGTTGTTTTTTTTAGCTTCCCTGAATTCGCGTGGGTTATTTTACTGCGGGGGCTTCGTCACGGCAACTGCGTCAGCCTCGCATCAGGGTCTGATTCATCCGAGGCAGCAGATTTAAGACCGCCATACATTTGTAGGATATTTAATAAATAAACCATTACTGTAGTACAAGAAATAAAACTGAATTTCATTGAAATTATTATTATTATTATTATTATTATTATTATTATTATTTAGCCCATTACATCCCATAAAGGACAAAGGCTTCCTGATACAGAAAAAATAATAACTATCTCCTGCTAAGGAATGGTTAGGTTGGCCAATTAACGTTCGCAAACACAATTCACAGTTCTTAGTTCAACTGGTTAGGCGTGGTCCAGCGATTTCCTCGTTCATTAGAGCGTTGTAATGACCGCTAAACGAAAAGAACGAATAGTAATGAACATATCCAGGCAACACCATAGAATCGTCCCGATGGGCGAGATCGCTAAAACAGTAGTGCAGTTGTGATCCCGAACCGGATGGTCGCGGGTTCTAGTCCCACCTCGGACTTAGGTGTATTTTGTGTTGTACTTGCGTGTTCCCCCTACAGTTGAAAAGTCACAGTGGTCGCTATATGACGAAGATGTTGAAAAGCGACCTTAAAAATGTATTGTTTAACGCCATAAGAGTGAAAAAGATGGAGACACCACATTAAATACGGAAACATGAGTGACAAAGTTCCAGGATGAAAATAACGAGGCAGACCCAGGATGAGAAGTTCGTGGAGCTCCATTGAAGGTGACGCAGGGGGGTGAAGGCGAAGGGAGCAATGAGCACCCACAAGAACCAACGCAGTCCCTATTTTTTGTTCGCACCCTGTGTGGAAAATCCAGCTAAACACGAATTTCAACACCTACCCTCGCCCCGAAAATTACCTGACCCTGACTCCTTGAAACGAGACCCAGGTAGTGAAGGGGATTGTAGGCCATCTTGATAATAGCTCATAGGCCTATCCCGAAAACAACTCACGTTTTTTCGGTAAGTTTGTGTGATCATTTTGTGATAGAACACATGTTCATTAAAATAAGTTGAGAAGACTTCAATTCTTCACTGATATCTTTCATATTTAGTCCTCAAATAATACAGCTACGAGTATAATACATCTGTAATACAATTATAGAATTATCATTCATTTGTTTCATATTCTTGACAGCAATGAATCTTATTCAAAGATAATATTTGAGACTGTGTCAGTAATTAACTTGTAAACTGTGAGGACTAAAATAAAAATATTAAATTCCGTTCCGTATGTATAGCTAATAATTTAATGAAAATTAATAAATAATTCCAACCCTGAAATGTATAGCTTTGCATAATCGGTTTCTTAGAAGTCAATGGTTGCATATTTATGCGTATTTTTGTCAACAGATGGCTTGCAATGCTTAAACACAAACTATTAGTGTGGAAATATGGAGTGAAAAGATAACGAGAAAAACAGAAGAAAATGAGCATTGACTGCTTACAAATACCATTAAAGACTATCCAATTTTAGAACCCGAGGCTTGAAGTCTTGAGAATGCGCACTAAGTCCTTGACAAGCAGTAAGCTTGAAATACCGCACAAAGTAACATAGGCTGCGAAGATAATGGAAAATTACCTAAATAAACTTTCTATGGTAATCTAGGCTTCGGAAGTCAAAACCGGAAATGA
This sequence comes from Acheta domesticus, assembly GCA_031308135.1. NCBI lineage: Eukaryota > Metazoa > Arthropoda > Insecta > Orthoptera > Gryllidae > Acheta > Acheta domesticus. The sequence goes on along the minus strand of JAHLJT010003545.1, from coordinate 19,563 downwards.
ATTAAATATAGCTAATATAAGTAACTCGCTGGTGTATTTTTTACTGCATTAAATGACTTATTCTGTAAACTATTTTTAGGAAAAACTTTCACCAATGTACGCCAGTATAAAATATTCATTTCCCGTAAATGTAAAATCTTCCGGTGGCAACATGGGAATTAAATGACATTCTGTGGTGTAGGACGTAATAAACAATAGTCGATACAAACAAGACCAGAACGTATGTCTGCCTTTGGAGACTTTTTTCCAAAATTATTATTTTCCGATATGTCTTCTTTAACTTTAGACCCAGCTAATCTGAAACGGATCTTTTAATTTTTATAGAAAGTTCTCGTCACCTTTTCAGTTTTGTATCAAAAACTTTCAAATGTCTTCTTTCAGAACGTGATCACTTCTTGCTCAAAATATCGAAATGCACTTATAAATATGTTAACAATTTTATTTACAACAACACTTAAAATTTCGTAAATTGCAAAAGTTCAAATTTTCAAACCTCGCCAACACCGTTACTGAAGCTAAGCATTGTTTTATTAATGCATTATACTTGTTAATATCAGTTCAAGTGATTTCATAAAAAGGTTTTCAGTATCCTAGTAGTTTTCATTTAACTTTAATTTTCAAAAATTCGTTAACAAGATTTTAATGAACAGATATAAAACAATTCACTAAATCAAATAGCCCAATTATTTTCATGAATATCTTCAAATAATTAAAATCTTACATAAAATTTTAATTATCTTTCTTCTAGGGGGTAACATTGCAAGGTGAGAATAATGTTGAAAGGGGTGTATTTCCACGAAATCCACTGAAAAGATTGAAAGAAATATGAAATTTTGAAAAGTGGAAAACCGACATCGAAGTATAAAAATGCACATTCATTTTGAAAATTTGACTTCTAATATAAATTTAGTTATTAGGATTCGAAATTGACTTTATTTTACAAAAATAGGTCATGTAGTTGTCAAATTGAAAAACAATGCAAGGCAATGGGAAAGGTATGTTCATTTTTTTGTAATTTTTGAGTTTGTTTTATTTTGAGGCCGTTTTGATATTTTTAAAATTTCATTTTCTCCATGTAACTCTTCAAAGAATGTCTTCTCCATATTCATACTCTGTCCTTCATACTCATGTTGGGAAATATTGCATCATGAGTATATCGTAAAAAATTTGCTACATTTACGTAAGACATGTTTTTTAGATCCCTTTCAACGTAGTGTCCTTAAAACAACGAAAATAAAGTAAATTTTCTATTTTAATGCGATGTTTTCCTATTATATTTAATTCAGAAATAATTAAACGAAAGTAATTCAGAAAGAATTGTTTAAATTAAATGAATAGTACGGAGTATTATAGATCAACATGTAAGCATAACCCGCGCACACAATCTTGTCAAGTAGCTTGCTCTCAAGAAATCTCATCCCGTTCAATCTTGCCGTTCATTTCTCTAGAGGCAGAAATTGGGAGCCCTTCTTGAATGGCATTCCTTTCCGGGAAAATAGATGCTTATATTCTAAAGGAATGTCGTGATGTTTGATTCTTGCCCTTTGCGCATCTTCTTCTTTCACAGACTTTGGAAAGGTCTCGCGATGGTGCGTCGAGGCTTAAATAAGAACACTAAACACAGACTGCAGGCCCCCGCCCGGCACACCTTTTCGAGGAACGAGATAGAATTTCCTGAAGGATCCCACTGGAAGAGCTGCCGGTGCTAAAGCGGCTTTCTACCTTCGAATCCGAGGAGAGAGATGAAGGGAAACCTTGTTAGGAGAAATGGGATCCAACCCAATGTCATCCTTTGAAAATTCTTCGCATTTCAGAAGCGAAGGCGATGCTGTTGCAAACGGATTTCTATTTTTCGATACGACGCATTACGATCATTCATTATTAAATATATAATTAGGGTAAGTCTGAAACAGTCAAATTATTATATGCATCAGTGAACTGAATTTAACAATAGTAATGAAGTTTTATAAAATTATTACATACCTAATTTCTAACACAAAAGCAAAATATTTCCCAAATAATCGAAAAAGATTTGAAAAAAATCATTCTGAAATTTGGAGACATCATTTTAAAGTTAATCATATAAACGGACACTGTAAAAATACAGATTCTTATTTTCTTTCATTTAAATAATTTACATTTTCAGAATTTCTAATTTGAAATATGTAATTATTTATTACTTATTTATTAACACATTTCTAAATAAAAGAAAAAAACTGTTTACGATACCATATGAAAAAAGTTCCTTAAAAACCAAGTTACCAAGTTATTAGAATATTTTCAAATTTTTAAATATTATTGATACAGCTAAAATAAGATAATATAATAAATTATTGAAAAATATACTTTTACTTAAAACAGCGGAAGCGTTTTTATTTTCTACGGTTGCTTCATAATCTAACAATGAGAAATGGACAAATATTGACTTACAAAACGAAGTTGTATTGATCAACTTACTGTTATTTGAATTAAATTATGAATGAATTAGTATTTACTCCGATATTTATTTTCAGTGTTTTAAACACGTTAACTTCGGGAACTGTGAAAAATGAAATTTATATTACAGTCTCGCATGTTATACAGAAAAAGTTCCGTAATGCTGCACCGAAAAACAATTATTTTTCAGCAGAAAAAATCGCAATGGTGGTCTCTGATTCCGAAAAGATTATTCATATTCATATACCTAGTAAATAAATTTCAACACAATCTGTCGTGGGAATCCTTGTTTTGTGGGTACTTGTTGCCGAAAAATCGGTTTGCAGAAAATCGTGTGTCTGTCCGTTCGTCCGTGCGAGCCTGCGAACATACGTGAATGAGTGCGTGCGTGGGTCGGTCCTTCTGTGAACAACACTCGCAGATAAACCGTAGATAGACTTTTCATCAAAACAGATGTTTCCTGATCGATCTGGCTGATGTCGCGACCCCTTGAATTTGAAAAATATATTTCAGTTTCGAAGGTACTTTATTACATTAAGCCTCAACAGCATTTTCAAAATTTTCTAAAAAATGGCTCCAAGCTTTTTATTTGCAATTTTGCTGAGGTAGAGAAGGAACGTACGCATGCCCGAGACATGGAGCTAATACGATTTTTGTTAAATAATTTAAACTTTCGAAAATTGCAAAGGTTAAAATTTGTTCGGAGTCTTCCCACAAGTACAATATTGATGATAAAGATATTTTCAGAATTAAACCTAATCTTTGAAAATACATATTTAAATAAGGACAGGTCTATTTCAAGATGTATAGTTTTCGTGTAATTTGGTTGTTTGGCATTTGAAATAAAGACAATTTTTCAAACAATGTTTTCTCAAAACGGCTCTTATTTTTTCTTTAAAATGTTTAAATGGATAGAGGTAAATGTGCTGAATATCAATATATAAACCTTTTTAGGTAATCTTTTCATTTCGAAAATTACACAATTGAACGTTAACATGGTGTAATAACATTACATAACCATCACAAATCGTGCTAAAAAGTACGTTCTGTTGTAGCACCATTAGTGTTTTCCTTATATATTCTTTGATTTTACAGTGATGTCAGTGGCGGCTCTACCATAAGGTCACATGGTCACGTGCCCTCCCACTTGTAAAGGAAAATATTAATAGTGGATTGAAATGCGTGTCATATCGAGTAATAATTCTAGAGAATTTACGTTAAGGTTTTCACGGGCGATATCGATACTATTTCACAGCACAGATAACGAGGTAGTCGTGGCAACAGGGCGAAGTCCGCAAGCTTCGTGTGACCAGTTCCCTCCCGTTCAGCAAAGCTTTTCCTCATAGTGCGAGGAAAAAAGGGAGAGGGTAATGCTCCCTTAAGGCCCTTCACGGTCACAAGATTTTTGTGACTGCCACTGCAAGCGCCACTTTACAGATGTACAAAAACGCTCATAGTGTCTGAGAAATGAAATGCTGATTAGCTCAGGACCCGCGTAATCTTCATAATATCAGCAGCTGTGAATTCTGTGGAGTTTTTTTTTTCTTGAGCGTGAGCGTTTGTTGTTTCAATTGAATTGTTCTCTCTTCTCATTCAGCCTAGTTAATACGTGAGAAACCAATGAGGAATTTCAAGTGTTTTTCAGTTTACAGCGCTTAAACTTCAAAATAAAATTTTTATTAGTTATTTTCTAGCTTTTTGTTTTGTGCCCTACCTGGCCTGAAGTTTAGGAGCCGCCACTGAGTGATGTAATTCTCAATTCTCTCAATTCAACGTATTTGCATTTTTCATTGAGGAAATTGTTTAATATTGTTTGTGTTTGCACGACAGGGAATTCAAGTGGGGTGCAACTTTTAATTGCTTGTAGAGGTATATTTCTTTCGCCATTTACTAAAATCAATTTCTTAAAAACGCAATCTTTACTTAACACGTAGATTGACAGAACAGAATAATTACCTAGTCTTCTCTTGGAGCAAGAAATATGAAAAAAAATAACAATACTTCGGTTAAACATTTTCAGATCAGAAAATGATATTGTGATGTGTGATATTGTGATATGTGCGAAAAATGCTTTAACAATCAAAATTTTCATAAGTTTTTAAAAACACATTTTATAACGTTAAAGGACTTTGCAAAATGAAATTAAGTTTTTGTTGACCAGGGCAATAAAACAGGTTACCATTTCGAAAACGATATGCTTCTACGCATGTGTCAATACAAGCACTACTAAAGCCTATATCAAATGCTGTGAATTTTAGAAATAGATGATTTAACTATCTTAAAACATTTTAAACTCATCGATCAGAACCTTCCTAACTCTACTCTCATATTCATGAAAGGTAATGTCTCGAAATAAAATGTGTATTAATCTGTTGTGGGATGCAGTGCCTCTATGTGGGCCAAGATTCGAACATTAAGTAGGTGTGTTGTTTCATATTAACTACTTTTTCTACAATTTACTTTGTAATATTAAACACTACTCATTTCTGCCCGCGCTATCAAGGCAACAGCGCCTGAAAGTTTTGTGTACAAAACGTTCTTGGACGCTGTCTCACACTGGCCGCACATGAATGAAAGGGATGATGTGAAAAACTTCATTCAGGAGGGGCAGGAAGAAAGCAACAAAAAACACCCTGCGATGGAGGTATTTCCGTTCCTGCCGCCGCCCGTCGCCCACTCGCCCGCCGCCCACCGGCCCGCCGCCCACCCGCCCGCCGCCCACTCGCCCGCCGCCCACTCGCCCGCCGCCCACTCGCCCGCCGCCCACCCGCCCGCCACCCGCGACCACCCACCCGCCCGGCGGCGTACCTGCGTGCCCGAACACGGCTCCCGAGTCCACAACGCGTCCCCGAAATTCCACGGCCAACTGAAAATTGATAAACGAAACAAAAGAGGCATCGGCGGGGGCGGCGAGGGAGGGAGTGGAGGCAGGCGGCGGGGAGGGGGCGGCTGCATGACGGATGCGAGCGCCCCACTAATAAATCCCTGCGCCTGTAATATTGATGTAAAACACCATATATCAACGGACCTCCACATAAAACAGCGGATGTGCTTTTATAAATACTCCCGGTATGCATCATAGTCATCGCCATTAGAACGAGCGGAGGCCGTGCGTCTTTCCGAGATGGATGGCACGAGCGGGCGGGGTGCGATGCGAGAGGGGTGCGTTGGGGGGGCGGAGGGGGGAGCGGAGGGGGAGGCCTCCTGGAGAATTCGCAATTACGCGAATGGGGGGTCTGGAGACGCGCGAATCGCGCGTAGTGCACGCCACGTCGCCAGAGCGCGCCCGTGCGGCACGAAATGGCACGCGATGCCCTCGTGAGGGAGGGGAGGGTCGTTTGTTTGGGAGGAGGCTGGGGTGAGGCACGATGAAGCAGACATTGTCATTTTGATTTGGCTTCTCTCGCATTACAGAAAGAATTTTACATGTAGTTCTTGTGAATTGGCGGCTATTATTTGTTTCATTACTGATAACATGTCAGTCTTATTTTCAGACCTTCCTCAAGATTAAGCTGTTCAACGCAATAAAGAACCTCATAAAACAATTTTAATTGGGCGCATTCTCCAAATCTTGCTTACCTAACACTAACATTCACCAAATGCTGTTTTGGATAATGTGTTGAATACAAATTGTTCTATGTAGTAATCATGAGCCAGGTCATGTATTGTTTAGCCGTAAGTACGGTAAAAAAACGACTTATGAAAGAAAGAAATTATAATAATAACATGCAAGAAATGATAATATTTCAAGAGTTTCATAAGTACCAAACAGAGCTTGAAACATCTTAAATCACATTGGATTGTGGAAAATTTAAAAAGTAATAACGAGTGTTATTGCGGGCAAACCATCACAACTATTCTTCAATGAATTTAAATTATTCATTGGCATCTCAATATATTGAATTGTATAATGAAGAAAGTTTTTACGCCAATATACTTCTGTAATATAGAGACAGTACAATAATTAATATTTGTGCAAAAATCCAAATCTTCGAGTGGGTGTCTTAGACACTTTTACAACATTGCCTTTGTTAGTGTACAGCTCCAGCATTCCCCTGGTATTGATCGGATGTGCTTTTATAAATACTCCCGGTATGCATCATAGAAAGAAACCGCAGAAAATACCGATCTGAGTAGCCGGGCACTAAACTTTTCCACTACCCAGCGTCTGAATTCTATCTAGCTATACAGCTAGTGTAAAAAATTCACCACCGCCCGGACTCGTACCCAGGACCTCCCGGAAAAATCGCTACATACAGAGCGGCAATTCTGGCTCTGAAAGTAGCCAATCCGATCTCCTGTTATGTGTAAAAATTCAGGGAGTACTGAGAGGACCTGACCTCGAGTGCAACACCACCGAGGAGAGAGAGAACAGGATGAAGAGAGAAGTACACACGGAGGAGAGAGAGAGAAAAAGGGTGAGGAAGAAAAACCGAAGAACCATGAAAAATTAATGGAGGCAATGCGAAGTTCTGTCTGCTTTACATGTATTCTGAATAACTCATTCCCAGTCGTCATGTAGTTTCATCAACATACCATGTATGATCATAATTGATCACACATCGTCAGTGCACAAGAAAACTTACTAAAGTCAAATATATTAATTTTTGAGTTAAGTGAAATGTATGAAATAAATAGTCAACTTTTACTAGTAAAAAGTTTATTAAGATATTTCACAACCTAACTGGTAGAGTGAAACACTTTATATTTGGGCGCAAAACGTAGCACATTGTTCCGTATAAAGTTATGTGTCTGAAAAATAACTTTATTTTTAGATGTGACTATTGGACTAGACTAGCAATATATTCCAAGGCACTAGGTTCGTCGAAAGAGTAAAACAAGGTTCGTCGAAAGTTGACAGAGGTTATTCCTCTATGTAAATAATGGACAAGTCGTTTAATGTAGACAGTAAAAAATTTTGCTTTTAGCCACAAAATAAATAGATCCGCTTAAGATAAAATCATTCTCCTGAAAGTTGACAATTTTTATGTTATATTCAAAACATTTCTCAGTGCCTATGACTCTCTTTGATCTTTCCTTTATCATTTACATCCTCCCTTTCCATTTACACAAACACACACACATACACTCGTGCAAGCACAACACTGAAAATATACTTTCAAAATATAGTACAGTCACAATTCACTCATTCCCTTTTGGCGCACCATGAAGACAACTGAAGGCGATTGATGTTTGCTTAAAATCTGCCAAAATTAAACCTACTCTTCCTTCGCATCTGCTGGTTTCTATGCTTTCTTTTTCTCGGACATATCTTACCCTCCTAATTCACATACATACATTTATAAGAAAGACAGATAACAATTAGATACAATTGAAAGAAATTAGATAATAATTACAAGACTAAAAAATATCTTTGAGAAGACTGCAAGCAAATATGCAAAAATGGAATCAAAGAGACAAAAATTTGACAAAAAATACAAAACTTCATGAAAAAATATGACCCTAACATAAAAAATTAACGTAAAATTATAAAAGGCTTTAAAAAAACACAAATATGGCATGTGAAAATTGCCTAATTTAAGTGATTGTACATAAAATCATATTTAACTTACATTTTCTCGTAAATAACACAAAGAAAAACTATGACATGTCCTAAATAAACGCGCCCTACTAACGACTATAACAGATAGGAAAACCCGGCAGACGTTGTTCTGCCCTTCATCTCACTCTTTCCCCTCCCATCACCCTTTCTCACTGTCTCTCCCTTCCTTCCAAGACCTGTCTTTGTCTATCTGTCTCTGTTTCTGCCGCTCTCTGTCCATCTCATTTACATTTACTTGCAGATTCTGCACGTCTCAGAGCATGAGGTAATATCGGAAAGCGCCGGACCAGCAAAAATGCAATAGAATGTTGAAGAACAGCTCATCCTGTAGATTACGGTGTGAGGAACGTTTCTTTGAGGCCTTTGGCCTAAAAATTTTAGTTTTTACGACCAAAGAATGGATTGTCGAGGAGTTATTTAATGAAATAGATTCAAAATGCTGCCGAATGTGTTACGGGTTGCATATGGCGTAAATATTTAGTTATTTCTTTAGTGCCATGTAGTGGAGTTACAACAGATTCAACGGCACATAAACCATCTCAGTAAAAAAACACGTAGAATTGTCAACTTTCATGGAGATTGGTCTCACGATGTCGGAGTTTAGCTCATTTATATATATTGAAACGAGTCGTGGATAGACTGCACAAAATTAAAAAGAGAGAAATAGAGATATAAGGGAAAGGGATTCTTGTCCGGGAATGGGCTCCGGCTTTAATCATGCCTACACTGGAAATTGTGATTAACAGAATTTTCCTTTTATTACACAAATAATTATTTTACAAATTGGTTGCCTTTAACGTTTATGCTATGCCGCCCTGGCCGCTTGTTCCATCCGCTGCCTGCCGACACGTCGTCCGCCGCCTTGCCCTTCGGGGATGTTCGTTGCCTTCGGCCGCGTTCGGAAGGAACTCTCCGCCACCGTGGCCGGCTCTCACCCCATTCTCGGCCGTTGTAGTGCTTCTAACGTTTCTAAAACGTTGCTACTGCATCCGCCTGCGGATTTTAACTTCGGTAGTAATTATCGTCGACTGTTCACCTAATTTACCATTAGTCAGGTCGATTGCGGACATATACTGTTCCGTTTCTTCTCCTAATTCCGTTCACACCACGTGGATATCATTCACTGCAGGCTGTACTCCACTACGATCTTATGGCCGCTTCGTCTTGTTTCACTCCTTAAACTGCACTTCCACATTCGTCACTCAATTTCCTTAACCCAACACCTTCCCAGTTCTGTGGCGCAACACTTACGTGCATTCCTCTCTCCGATTAACAGTCCGCATCGCTTCGCCCGTCTTCAGCCGATGACTAACTTTCCGCCACCCTTCGCACGTCCGTACTCTATGAACTTCTCTCCGCCACTGTCCCGCGCCTCGTGGGCTTCGGTTGCTCGCCGCGAACCGACTCCGGTTCCTCGCATCCGACTCCGTGGTGTTCCGGCCGCTGCCGCGCAGTTCAAATAATTAATATGCGTCAGAACGCATTGTTATCACGTGAGTGATAACAATTCGTTTCAATATATATTATATAGCCTAGAAATCATATTTTCAAACCAACTTTTGAGTGCTTATTGTGGCTCAACCATTCGGAATATCCACATAGTTTATTAGACAAAATATGCTTAGAATTGCCTTAAGAGCTTATTTTCGAAGTGTATGTGTATATATATATATGTATATATATACCAACATCCAGTTTTATATATATGGAAGAGGAAGATGACGTACCGGGAAACAAAATAATCAATCAATCAATCAAGCGACATCACAAGGAGGACGGTCAATTCGCGCGTCGCGTCAGCACCCACAGACAGGGCAGGGCAATGCGTGACGCGGGCGCGGCGTCGCCCGCAGCCGACGACCTCGCGCTGCGCTGCGCTCTCCACAGACGGATGGAGCGCGGCCGCGACTGGCGGGCCGCGATTGATCGGCCATCACTCCTTGCTCCCAGCGGGTGCTGCTGCCGCTGCATTAGCGTCGGCCAGCGGAGCGGTGATGGACGCCGCGAGCGCGCGTTTGTCATGGGCGCTCGCTCACCCTCCAACCACCGCCCCGCCCCGCTCCCCGCTCACCCGCCATCGGGGCGCCCGCCGCTCGCGGACGCGTCCAAATTAAGATATTCCCGCAATCAACGTCGGCTTTCGCGCGAGTTACGCGCTCACGCGGGGGCGCCGGTCAGGGGTGGGGGCGGCGGCGGCGGGGGCGGCGGCGGGGGCGGCGGCGGGGGCGGCGGCGGGGGCGGCGGCGGGGGCGGCGGCGGGGGCGGCGGCGGGGGCGGCGGCGGGGGCGGCGGCGGGGGCGGCGGCGGGGGCGGCGGCGGGGGCGGCGGCGGCGGCGGCGGCGGGGGCGGCGGCGGGGGCGGCGGCGGGGGCGGCGGCGGGGGCGGCGGCGGGGGCGGCGGCGGGGGCGGGGGCGGCGGCGGGGGCGGCGGGGGCGGCGGCGGCTGCGAAGCGAAGGGGGATGGCGGCCGATGGAGCTGCTTGCCCCAACAGATTGAAGCTGGAATTTGCAGATGAGTCGCACGTAGCTAATGGAACCAGGACAAGACGGAAACCAAGTTAACCCTCCTTTTTTGGTAGGAGGGCGGGCAGATACTGCGTGGCGATAAAGAACACATTTTATACCAGCGTTCTTTATTTAGCATGACTATGTCACACTGCCTCACTCGATTGTCAGCTTATTTGATGGAGAAGGCTTATTTCTTTAGGCATTTACCTTTCCTGGGCAAATGACGGTGGTTTGCTATTGCCTTCTACTGCATGAAGGGTGGTAGGGTGATCAAAAATGCAGAGAGGTGAATGGTAAGGGATGGAATGATGTTCAGAAGAGATACATAAAGGTATTTGGAACCAGAACAATTAACAAACCAAGTGTGGCAAATACTTTTAGTTGTAAACAAGTGGACGATAGTACTAGTGATAAATAAACTTACCTCAACGCAGAGGTTATACATACTTTCTATCAACTTAAATAATTAATTTTGAAGAACAAGTGGTACATGTCAGATCAATTCAAAAATAATACACTATAATAAAATTCCCTCTCGTGCAAATGTATGCCCTACAACTGACAGTCATTAAACAGCAATTATGTAAACTTCCCTTTCATGAAAATATTATGTTTGATATTTCGATTAACAAATCAGTACAACCATTTATGAAATGTTTATAAGGTAATTGTCAGTAATCATTTTGAATTCTTGATGAATTTCATCGCATTCTATAAATGTATATAATTCAATTCATTATATTCACAATCTTCAGTTATAATTTAATGGCGATATTTAAAATGTTTAACAGTTATAAATAGTTAGCTTTATTAAGAGTTTTTATTTGATGTGATAAGTTACTTATTTAAAATGACTTTTCACATCAAATGTGTTTCATTCAAGTGCCAGATCACATCAACATCAATTATCAATAATTTCAGCTCAAAATACTATCAAAATTAGGTCAATTTAAAGTCATCCTTCCATCCACCCTTCCATCCAGATATCCGGATTTTCGGTATCAAAATTGGGTGTTCCTCCTTGCCACCTGCACCAATATTTACCGTCTTTAAACTTTTGTAGAACTTAATCTGGACTCTTGTGCGAAGTTAATGCCCAAAAAAGCTTAAATATAATTTTACGAACGAAAGTTCGAGATCGTATTGATCAGATCCCAATACTTTCCTCCCTAAAGTTTAATATAGGGAGAGTAAGTAAAAACTATAAACAGGGGTATTAGATTACGGGTAAAATGATTCTACAAGAAAGAATACCTAAAATTGATCCTTAACCATTTCGAAGTATGTTTTACAAAAACAATTTAACAGTGCCTGATGAGTAAACCAATAATAATAATAATAATAATAATAATAATAATAATAATAATAAAGGGTTGTATAATAGGCGGGGTAATAAGAGGAGATGGAACTGCCTTTGTTATACCTTCTTACAACAATGCTTGTGACGTAACGGGAGTGGAAATATCATTGCACCTAATTAGACTAATTTGACTTACTATCCTTGAAAATATAGCACCTCGTAAACACCTCGAATTCTCCCAGTTATGTTAAGCTTATTGATTCAAAAACATAGAAACTCATTGTTCGGACAAGTAAGCTGTTTTATTACAAAACCTAATTTACTTATTTGTATATACGCGCGTCTCATCATGGACAAGTTTCTGTACAAACTATTGCAACAATGTATTCTTATTTTATATTCTTAGCTTACAAAATACGTTCAGCATGTAAGCCTAATTCCAAGTATTTCTGCGCCGTTTTGATCAACACTCGATTCCGAGTATCACCGCCCACGGCATCGCCCAAGTGATTGTAATTTAAGAATGTTCCAGAATATCTGATTGCTTAACAAACTTAAATGTGCAATGCATGCCATAAATTCCATAATTTGAAATACTTCACAATACATAATCCATTTACAAATTGTTTAATTTCAATTCTAAATATCACAATCAAACTGCCTCCAGATTCGTGCATCCTCTCCGGGCGCGCGAACGATTAAGCGAAGCAGCTGATGAAACGCTCCCCAATCACTCGACAAGCAGTTACCATGCCGTGCAGTCATGCTGCTGTCCGTCTTGCCAATTTTCTTTGTTCTAACGTTGCGCTCAGGCGCGGCTCGTCATTAAAGGCTGTAAGGCGGAGCCTCCCCTATAAAAATCGCCACCCAAAAGAAATTTACAAATATATTTGTAAATGAATTTATTTATTAATAATGGATTTCTAAGTTATCTTATATAACGATCATATCAAAAATTTTCATTGTCGGTTCGTTAACGGCCGGCCGTAACGCATTTGAAGATGTTGTCAGGGAAGAGAAAAGCGTTAGACTCCCACTTCGTTCCGTCATAAGGCCTGTGTAAAACGACGAGGCGTGACGTCATGCATTCACTGTAGGGGCATATGGGCGACCGAAGGTTGCCTCCTGGCAGCCTTCAAGCGTGGACAGAGCGTGGGGCTGGCGTCTGAAGGGAGTGCTCATCAGATAGCATCACTATGCAGCTCAGTGAGTAGCACCGAGTTTCAACTAGTTGTTTAAAATCCTTTATGTATGTATCGGAAGAAATAGTGCTTAGAATTATAATACTATTTAAAAACTAAGTCCTAATGAAATATCTACATAAAACTGTGTCAAAGAACAGGTCCCCCTGCTGTCCCTATAATTGAAAACCTAGTACTGCCCCCCGAATTGAAGGACCCCTCCCCCAAGAAATTAAACATTTTCAGCCTTCTCCATTTAGAAAACCACGATCCGCGACTGGTTGCGCCACAATCTCTAAGCGTATACCCACATAAGCCTTTCTCTATGAGTTAATTTGTTCAATGCGTTACTGCAGTTCAAAACAGTGTAAGATTATTTATCAAGCATGAACATGATACGTGACGAAACCACGCCACGCCACGCCACGTCACGCCACGCCACCACGTAATGCATTATGACAAGTACTTATTGCAATGCTTCGCCAGTTCGTCTGCTGCATTATACTACTACATTTAAGTGCATATGTGTGTGCAGAATTAATTTCAACCTAGACATTACTTTTGATGTGTTTTACAGACTCGGACAGTTGTAAGTTAATTAACTAAGTACAATTTGCGTGATGTGACAGAATGACAGTGATGGTGACAGAATCTGAATAATCAGTTTTCAGGAAAACGTGAGATCAATAGCTCGCCCAATCTATTGGTGGTCCTTCGTGAAAGGAAGTGAGCTACAAAAGGATGACAGAATGGTTGATTTGCAAATGGGTCACGCCCTAACTAATTCTCAGCCCACTGCTACGTATCACCTCCGCCATTCGTTATAAATTTAAATTTCCCTCACGTCTTATTGAGAAGTTACTATACGTGTCGAAGAGACCAACAAGTGCACATTAAATAAATTATAAAAATGCATTACAGGATACTCGATGGTCTGAAATGATCCCCTGTTGCATATCTTCAAGCACGTTAAAATATTAAGAAGTAAAATACAGGTCCGCAAACTCTGTAATCTTTAACGTAGTAAGTGTTTTCAACCACTTTAATGGACGTGGTTATTTACGAATAATATACTATATGGCAGCAAGTTTTTCTGAAGAACTTTCTTACGACGCAAAAATATTATTACGCAATTCAACAACTATGTCAAGGTTTATTTGCTGCTTTAATTCTGACGGTTAAAAAACTTTTTACAAGTGTCGTTAAGAAGGCGAAGAATCCCAGAGCAGTATTTCACTAATTCACAAGAGCATATATATCAGTACGATCGGAGAGCTCCTTCCAGTCCAGCGTTTGAAGGCAAGTGCATCCATCTCGGCGCGTTTTCGTCAACAAATTACCCCGGGGACCACCCAGAATGGACGCGCGAGGGAAATTCTTGATTGGGGGAGGGGGAGGACGAAGGCGCTCACGAGACATCGCCAAGGACTGTAGATTATGCTAAAGCGGCTCCGCCATCTCCACCTCTCGCACTGGCCGACCTACGGTGTAGACCGCTCGCCTTACACCGCTCCAGATGGGATTCAATCCTCGGCCGACGCGATAGGAATGGGCAGGCTCGGCGGATAATGTGGGTGGATATGGTGGGTGTAGCTACAACAGCAAGAAAAATTCAGAGTGGGTAAAATACCCATTCGGGATTTGGAGCGAGGGAAACAGTCGCAATACCAAATTCCGTAAAAGATCGCAATCGACTCAAAACGAATATGCGATCAACCATGTTGTACGTTCCGCTCAATAGTATTGCGATTACACATGTTTAAAGCAACAACATCGACTTCCAAATTTGTCAAATTAGTTTGTATCAAGGAACGCTCAGGGTAGCGCTGTTTTTGCACGGCATAAATGAACTCTGCTGAAGTTACATAAAATAAATGTGATAACAATTGGATGACAATTTAATGTTACAATTGATAATTTGAAAAAAAAAATTTTTTGAATGTTCCCCCTCATATACATTTTCGGTAGGTGTTGGTGGGGGAGGGGAAAGAGGGGGGTATTCCCATTTGAGTCAAACACCCACTCGGACTTAAAAGAAATCGCCGGAATGGGCGATGGGGTTCCCAGCAGGTTTACTACCCGGGATTCTCCCGTTTCTCGGCCTACCATCAAACCATCTTCATGACTCCTCTTATTATCATCATCCTAATTACATATTCTTCTTTTCTTCTCTTTTCCCAGGTGTATAGGCACTACCTAACAAACCTTCATACTCATCTGGTCATCCCATCTCTTTCTTGGGTATCCACGATTTCTGCATCCTCATGAATGGTATTGGAAGATTCTCTTCGGCAATAGGTTCTCATGCATACTATCAATGTTTTGCATCCAAGCATTTGTTAATATACCATTTCTGGGCGCCTAATTGCAGGTCTGAATTTAGAGAGTCTCCAAATCGCGGATGAGAAGGGCGTTTTACTTGCTGCAGATACGTCCTGGACGTTCAGTCCTTCTGGAGGCTACCTGATAAGAGGCATTTGCTATGAAGAACCGAACTGTAATGAGTTAATACCAATTTTTTAATTAAATTATTATATCTTTAGGGCAAAAACTATTTTTTCGAAATCACGAAAAAAATGCGAATGCAAAACCAATTTCACTGCGTCATGAAACTGGGTTAAAGAGTGAATATCTAGATGTAACCACTCAACTAACATTTTTCGTTCTGTGGAGAAAAGAGGTATAACGAAGTACCGGTATATTTTATTCAATATATACTTTATTCGGAGCGTGGCATTCCAATATATCGCAGTATCAATTTATCCGTTCCTATTTTCAAATATTGCTCTCCATGCGTACAACTCTCTCCCTCATGGAAGCAGTTCCTTTTCCACGAGATACTTCTGACGTGCTCGAACTACATTATTATCACCATCATCATTACTCGCCTCCCACCTCACCCACCACCGTCTCCGCCTCCGTCGCCGTTGCCGTCCACAATCTCCGCGCTCTCCGCCGCATTTGCATAGGCGACGAGTGATCGGTGGCAGGGCCCATCCTTTACGCGGTCGCGCTGCGGCCTGGCCGCGAGACAAGCGCACTTCGTCTCCTCGGAAGGAGAGAGGGAGAGAGAGTGAGAGGGGGAGGGAGGGAGGGAGGGAGGGCGCGGTAGTCGATGGCGACGAATGAGTCCGTCCCGGATTCTTGTTCAGTTCATCACTGAGCAGCGCGCTTTCATTATTTATAGTATTACTCGAATCGTGTGCTCATCTCATTAGAAAGAATCTTCTGTCTGGAACGATCTATCACCCGCAGGAATTCTTCAAAAAATATACCCACGAACTCTGATGAATGGTTCAAAACAGATAATTCCCAATAAAGTAGATTAAAAAGAATGTCAGTTGATATAAAATAGCACAGATCTACACAGTAACATTGTTTAAACCGGAGAATCCTTAACGACTATAAACATTTTACTGAAGCCAGGTTTACGGGCCTTGGTCAATAGGAGCAAAAATTGTTTAAACCTTAGTAGCTAACTAGTTGAACCTCCGCGATTATATCAGACAACTAGTAATGCTACATCGTCATCTATCAGATGACATAAAAGCCATACTGCTCTATAGATTGGTTTTTTCAAAAATTACAAAAATGTAAAATTTTTCACATGTTTCTCACGTCGATAATATTTACATTACCAGCGATTTTTTTCACATTATTATATTTACGAGTACATGTGCTTTAAATAATGTCAAGTAAAGTTTCTCGAAAACACAACCGTTTTCTGTGAAAAGTAGCTCAAAATTTTGCATTTTCAGAAACGCTCAAACGCCATTTTTCTCATGTATATCTGCAATTTTTTTTTAAACTTTTGTAACGGATAGTGCTAATTACACTCTTTAGTAGAGCGTAAAGTTTATTTTGAGTTTTTTTCAAACATTTCATCATTGTATTTTTTTTGAAAGATCTCTCACATCTTAATATTCACATTACCAGCAATTTGTAAACACTGTCTATTTATGAGTGTAAATGCTTAAAATAACTTCAAATAAAGTATTTTGAAAACTCAATCATTTTCTGTGAAAATGAACTTCAAATTTCGCATTTTTAGTAGCGCTAAAACGCCATTTTCTCTTACACGGCACATAATTTTTTAAAGAAAATTGCCATTTATGACTAGGTTTTATGTTCTTTAATATTCTAAAATTAATGTTTCCGTTCTACCAATAGGAAACCAAAAAAATTAAGAAAATGACAAAAAAAAAGTACTTTTGGGCGTGATAGACGATAACTGGCAAGAAAGAGTTTGTGGCAATTCCGAATAGCTAGCGAAGTCCCCTAGTAAATAGAAAACTAATACGGGAAAGTCTGTGCCATTCTGTAGCACCACTAGTTATTTTTGTTTTTCATTTATTTCAAGCTATTTTACTTTAGCTACTTAAAAAGTTTGTTCTTTGTGTTGCGCCATAGCACAAGTTTGCCCCTACTACCTCCGCGTACTCGTACGAGAACTCTCGCATGTTAGACTCCAAATTCATCCCTTCTATTTCCCTTCTAAGAGAGAAAGTAGTTAGCAAAACGTGTTTATTTGTTTAAAAATCTATAAAGGTAACTTTAAATGTAATAACACAATAACAAATAAAAATAAAAACAATGCAATTGATGTTCAAAAGAAATTTTCAATAATTATTTATTCAATATCAAGGAGAATTTTCTTGGAAAATTTCCAACACTTCCTCAAAGATATTTGAAGTAATTATTCAATATTCTTTGTCAGTTCGTTTTAGCTTTTCGTGATTAGCACAAAAACTTTAGTTTTTTACTTTTGAGAACGCTACGTGTCTGAACCCGCTGACTTGAACATTTCATCAAATGATAACGAAAATATTGGTACAGGTAAAACACAAACATAGTCTTCACTGCACACCCACATCCCTCCACAATTAAGTACATCACTTACAGACCACGGCAAAACGTTAATTATATAGTTTCACTAAACGCATAAGAAACAGTCTTCGTAGGTATAAAGCAACTATAATAGTAATTCTAGTTGTTGCTGGAGAGCAAATTTTGAATCAATGATTATGCAAATACACCTAATCAGACGGCACAAACCACGGTGTATACAGAAAGTAAATATATAATTGAAGAATCTAAGCCTTCTAAGCGTGTCGTCACAAAAATGGCTACCAGCTTTAAGGGCTGAAATATTTAGGTGACATTGGTGGTACAGAAGCGCCCGAACTCAAAATTTAATTCAATGTCCAAAAATGTCTCATCTTGTAGATAATAGCGTGAAAAACGTTTCTTTGAGGCCGTTGGCTTCAAAAGTTTAGTTTTTAAGGTCCTAGAACGCGATGTTTTGGAGATATAGGTTCGAAAACATTGCAAGTGCTGCGGATTGCATTTACATGAATATTTAGATGCGTTTTTTAAAATAATCCTTCATATTTTTACAGTCAAAGTGCAATTCGTCACGTGTCCGTGAAATCTTCTTTCTTTAGAGACCTCGTTTATAAAGATTGGTTTCGTGTGAGAACCGCAATGGAAAGGTATACTACTGAAATAATACGGGAGACAATATTATTAAGTTAACTGTTTTACTATAAAAGCATATAATAGAAGTATATGATTCTGCGGTTCACTAGTTTTCATTTTCAGAAGAAAGTCACAAAATGTGAGTAGAAAGATTCTATGATGCACTTACGGATAACAATACAAGTTCTGTGCTGTTTATTTTAGGACATAACTGCAGGTGAACGCGTAATTTGTTGTACTCACTTCTTAAAGCAACAATTTCTATGCTGTCAATCATTTATAAAGTAGTAAAAATGTATGTATTGCACATTCAAATCTATAAAAAATAAATAAACAGAAAATTACAATTAATATCCAATTTATTTCTAAAAGAAACTCCTCTGCCTTAAATATATAGATTTATTGATATTTTGGGGTGCAGTGTTCCTAAAAAGTATGAAAAATTTCATTTCCCGATTACATTTTCATATTTTAATTTTAATACTTTCAAAAACGCTTAATTTTTACGACCACGCCATTGAAATACCAGATTTAGCATTAAGCTAAGTAAGCTACATCCCAGAGTATTTAGTTTCAGAGAGCTTCGAAAAGTGTCGAGATGATAGATCATGTAAATGCTCTCCGCTCAAATCATAGAATCGGATTTTAACCAGACAATTTTAAGGTAGATTTTACCAGATGTAACGAAAATACGAGGGTTGGGGCATAAGTCATGGCAACTATTCTTTTGTGAAAATAAGAGCGCGGGTGGAAAATGAAAAATATGCACATGAAAGAACAAGGTATGAACAAAGTTCATGGACATTCAACGACACACCAAAATTGAGTTTTTGTCATATTTATTAAGGTACTTCGAATGACAGTACCGGTTTCATGGTTCAATGCATTTTAGCATATTCGAGTTTACATTTCACAAGCATCACATACCAGTTCTAAAGGCCCAATTAGGCGTATGCTCGATTACCGCACTCGCCACATCGGTCCGCACATTCACAGGTCGTCACGTGTGCTGCTGATCAAAGGTTGCTATGGGTCCTCGCCGAAACTCTCCTATCCATCTCGCGAATGTCAGGTATGGAAGGGCATTACTCGTAAGAG